>NDXB01013965.1:27154-42262 GCA_002631895.1 Agapornis roseicollis
AAAAAAAAAAAAAAAAAAAAAAAAAAAAGGAAAAGTCACTTTTGAAAGAAACTTTTGCCAGCTTCAAACCTGTTATTCAGATTGCACGACTCATATGGCCTTTCTGAATAGGCCATATGCTCTCATTTCTGCATATTAGGCCAATGCCCATACAGTATTGTATTCTGCTTCACACCAGTATCAGCTGAACATTGTATAGAAGTAAATCCTACTGTTAAATCTTTGATGCTTAAGTCATAATATAGATTATCTTAACACAGACAGGCTGTATCCTTAGCACAGAAAAGCAGTAAAGGCACATCAGAGAAGATTCAGGAATCACAGACGTACTGCTGTTGTTGGTTGACACAGGGATGTGGCACTGTTATGTGGCACATTAAGAAGAGTTCTAAGCAAAAGGCATGCTGTGTGTCTCTAATATCATCTATAATAACAAACTATAATAATCACAGTTATCACAGTTGCTGCCCTGTCATTTTACCTATTTCTTACCTCCTGTCTTGCCTCAGTACTTAGCTTCCTCACTTTTTCACTGTAAATGCACATGCTGAGTCGTTTACAAAATCTTACTTCATACCAAGGTTTCAATTAGAATACACTTAGATGTGATCTGTGCTGTATTTTGCAAGATGTGAGAAAGCTCTCTGGGGCTGTCCCTATTTTCAAGACGTTGTGCAGGAGCTCTAAGGGTGCTTTAAGCTAGGCAGAGACTGTGTGAGCACACCCACAGTGATACATGGCTCAGCTAAGACACACTGGAGTTTGCCTTCAAAGTGCTGTGTAAACATAATTCATGTTGCTACTGTGCCTGCTCCTGCTATCCTGGCCTGCCCAACATTTTTAACTGTATATGACTGTGCATTTTGAGTGCTCAGTAAATACAAGGTTGAGACAACAGTGCCTGAAAAAAGTCCAAGAGTCTTTACACACACTGAGTGAGTGATACTTTTCCTTGCGATCTAGTAAGAGAATTGGGAAGTGAAGCAAGGGTACACAGTGCCACTGTAAACAATTGCTACACTTAGTTCACACACTTTCAGATCTTCATTTTTTTAATGAAATAATTTTATTAAGCACAATGTGAATATTAGGTAATTAAGAGACAATTTGTTAGATATCAGCTATTCAGTGAAGAATGGTGTTGATTGAAGAATGGGTGGATTGAAGAAAGTAGTTGATTGGAGAATAGGGTTGCAAATAAGTAACCTCAAGAACGTTAGGCTTTGCTAGCAACTATAGAGAAAAGGAAATTACCAAGATAAGCTTTGCCAGAACTGCCTGGTGGTTACTGATATGACTGATATGACAACAATCCTAAAACAAAGTGATGAAGAAATAACAACCAGGGGTCTGAAAGCCCACTACCACATTTTTGTGTGCATACAGAAGGCATTCTCTAATAGTGTGATGTAATGTATGTGATCTAATGAATATGTCTAAGGACAATATAATCCCAGCCTGGTTGATGCTTGGGAGAGACACTCATGAAGGAGCAATCCCCCAAGTCTCCCGGTGCTGCAATAAATAATACCTGCTTGTCAACTTAAAACTCTGTTGGTGATTTCCTGGAGATTTCTTCGAATCAGTTTGGCACCCCAGATGGGACACTCTCTGCTCGGCTGCAGGACCCGCTGAGGACAGGGCTCCATAGGCCCCCTGGCACATATTTCCCCAGAGGGACCCTTCAACTTACTCGGATCACTGCAGGAGCAGACAAGGACCATCACCATCACTGTAAAGGTACTCTTTTGATTATTTTATTTTATGGCATTCCATAAGGCATAGGAGATGTCCTATGCAGGAACGCCAATTAGCGTTCCATAAGGTGTAGAAGACGTCCAACGCAGGAATGTGGTCAATATTCCATAAGGTGTACGCAGGAATAAGAAAGCCTTCTGTAAATCGAGACAGGAAAATCTCATAGATAAAGGCATATACCCAGTTTCTAGCATCTGTTTGGTATACAGGCATACATTCTGGATTGTTCTGTAAGGCATAGGAGACGTGATATGCAGGAACGTGGTTGTATTTTTCTGGTATCTGACCCAATTTCTGAAAACCAGTATTTGATGCTGTGCTTGAGTAATTAATGAATGGCAAACTGGGTTTATTTTTATCGTGCTGCTAATTAGTATTGATATACTTGACATATGTTTTTGCTTTTGTTTTATTGTGGTGCTAATTAGTATTTGTGTACTTGGTGTATGTTTTTGGTTTTGCTTTCAAAATTGTGAGCAAGTGAGTGGAATTTTTGGGATCCTGTATGAGTGTGTGTGTGAATACTGTGTATAAGAAAACAATGGGAAATAGAGCGCAGAAATAATAGAAAAGAGCCCTTTTGGATGTATTCTGGCTCATTGGAAAGAATTAGGAGGATCCTCCTTAGAAGATCAGGAAAAATGGCCCAAAAATGGGACTTCAAATTATAACATGATGTTGCAATTAATGTTATTTCTAAGGTGACAAGGTAAACAGGATGAAATAATGAAGGCAGATATGTTTTTCACATAAAGAAGTCATCCAGAGTGGCAGAAAGAATGTAGAATAAATAGAGTGCCACCTGATCCTCTAATTTAGTCTTAAAAAAAGGACAGAAACAGACTGAAACCCAAATTAGAAAGATGTTGTTCAGGAGCCCAGAAAGCCAACTGTATCCTGGGCTGCATCAAAAGGAGTGTGACCAGCAGGTCGAAGGAGGTGATCCTGCCCCTCTACTCTGCTCTCATGAGACCTCACTTGCAGTATTGTGTGCAGTTATGGTGTCCTCAACATAAAAAGGACATGGAGCTGTTGGAACAAGTGCAGAGGAGGGACACGAGGATGATCAGGGGACTGAAGCATCTCCCATATGAAGACAGGCTGGGAAAGTTGGGGCTGTTTAGCCTGCAGAAGAGAAGGCTGTGTGGTGATCTCATAGCAGCCTTCCAGTATCTGAAGGGGTCCTATAGGGCTGCTGGGGAGGGACTCTTCATCAGGGACTGTAGTGACAGGACAAGGGGTAACAGGTTCAAACCTAAACAGGGGAGGTTTAGATTGGATCTAAGGAAGAAATTCTTTCCTGTTGGGGTGGTGAGGCACTGGAATGGGTTGCCCAGAGAAGTTGTGAGTGCTCCATCCCTGGCAGTGTTTAAGGCCAGGTTGGCCGAAGCCTTGGGTGTCATGGTTTAGTGTGAGGTGTCCCTGCTTACGGCAGGGGAGTTGGAACTAGATGATCTTAAGGTCCTTTCCAACCTAAACTATTCTATGATTCTATTCATCTTTTTAAGTCAGGATATGGGGTTTTTATTAAGAAATTTGCAGGTGATCCCCTAGAACAGAAGTGGAGTGGACCACACCAGATATTACTAGCTNTTTCCAACCTAAACTATTCTATGATTCTATTCATCTTTTTAAGTCAGGATATGGGGTTTTTATTAAGAAATTTGCAGGTGATCCCCTAGAACAGAAGTGGAGTGGACCACACCAGATATTACTAGCTACCTTCACAGCAGTGAAGATAAAGGAACAGCCTGCTTGGATACGTTACTCAAGAATCAAGAAGGTGCAAGAACCAGATAAACATCAGAACTGAAGAAAAGTATGGCATGTTGAGTCTTCAGGACCCACACATATGAGACTACATCGATCATAATTTGGACTTGTATAATAATAGGTGTAGAAGCATAGAATCAAAATCTTTATCTGAGTTTGATACAAAATGTTACTAGTGTCTTAAACAAGAGTGATTGTTGAATCTGTGTTCAGCTACCTAAATAAGGAGAGAGACTGGGCATTCCTTTAATTGGCCTCCCTATCCCCTTTAAAACAAATTGGAATAGATTATGGAGAGATCCTGTTCATAACGACAAGAGCCATACAAATTTACAGGTTTTAAGGATACAAGCCTCTAATATGTCAGAAGTTAAATGTTAGGCTTTGCCTCCTAACTGGAAAGGGACATGCACACTACAAGTAGTGGTTCCAAACTTTACAGTAATTGACATTCATCAATCTGGAACCTGGCTTCAGAGTTTCATTTAAAGAATCAAACGAGGATATAATCCCATAGTAGAACAAAACACCGTTTTCCATAGCTTTGTTGGATGGCTTATTCCATCTTTAGGTGTTAGTGAATTAGAAAAAGTGATTGCAAATATCTCAGCTGCAATTGAGGAAATGGAAAATTGAACTGCTGATGTTATTCTAGCATTACAAGAAGAAATAACCAGCCTGTCTAAAGTAGTGATCCAAAATCAGATGGCATTAGATACACTGCTAGCATCCCAAGGAAGAGTTTGTTCTGTAATCAATGATAGCTGTTGTTCCTATACAGATCAAAGTGGAAGAATTACTACTGATCTAAAGGAGATGTGGAAACAAGTTAAAATATTTAATTAGGTGGCACAGGACAACACTTTGTGGGGATTTGAGGAAATTTGGGAAAAAATAACATCATGGGTACCTGTTGAGACAGGGTTTTTTTACTGTATCTGTAATAATAGGAATGGCTGTGATTACACGTATAATGGTCCAATGATCCTTTTGGTGTTGCAAACAACCTACTATAAACTATAGCAAATGGAAGAGAAATAAAATTAAGCATCAAGTAGAAACAGGGAAATACTTCAGGAAACTTTAAATAAAAATGAAATAACTCAGTTGCAAAAGCTTTGCCAGAACCACTCAGTGGTTACTGATATGACTGATATAACAATGACCCTAAAACAAAGTGATGAAGAAATAACCACCAGGGGTCCAAAAGCCCACTATCACATTTTTTGTGTGCATAAAGGAAGCATTCTCTAAAAGTATGATATAATGTATGTAATCTAATGAATATGTATGTTTAAGGACAATATAATCCCAGCCTGGTTGATGCTTGGGAGAGGCATGCTTGGAGGAGCGATCCCCCGTGTCTCCCGGTGCCGCAATAAAGAATACCTGCTTGTCAACTTAAAACTCTGTTGGTGAGTTCCTGGAGATTTCTCAAAATCAATAGGACACAGAAGTTCCTGTGGATCACTTGGTCTTTTTCCTGAAAGATAAATCAAATGGCATAAATAGCACCACGTGTAAGCTCATAAACACACAGACAAAAGTAAGTTTACTTTACCATATTACTACAACACAGACACAATGTTATACAGCTTGTGACCATTTTTTTACCACCAAGGTCTTTGTCGATCTGAAATTCTTTCTATTCCAAGTAATACTTGCATTATCTTGTTCCTATATAGGATGATGATATCATTTATTGTTATTTTTATTGGTAGCAGTTTGGACAATGTCCTCTTTGGATATCAGGATAAGCAAATAAAATTTAGATCTAAACATCAGATACACATTCTGTGGTTTCAGCTAATGACCATGGCATTGGAAATTTTCAACTCGGTTTGACAAAATACACATTTTAGATAATCAATGAGATCTTATTTGTCATGTGCTAACTATAGGTCTTCCCAAGAAATGGAGGTCCACTGTCTTATCCTAACATTGTTTTGGCTGCACTACTGTCATAAATTATTGTTACAATAGCATTCTCAAGATATGGGATGAAGAATTAAATTACAGTGGAAACCCACTGTTTTGCATGGGAGAGGTAATTAAATCAGGAAGCTTAAACATAAAGAATAGAAGGATAAAATATCCATCACAAATCTGCCATAGTCACTGCAGTGTTATAAACTGATATAAACTAGTATCTAGTTAACCTCGAATAAGCTTTTACTTCAGTTTGATCCAATGAAGTATATGACTCTGCTGCACTCTGAGGCAAAGTATTTCATTCTTCTTTCTCCCAAAGACAATACTGAGAAATTAAGATCTATATAAACATCTTTCTCTCTCTCATCTATCTATCTATCTATCTATCTATCTATCTATCTATCTATCTATCTATCTTTATGTACCTAGGCATCATCTTTCCTAAAACCCCTTACCTGAAAATTTCTTACCTACTGTAACACATATATCTTACTGGGAATTGTGAAGGCAAACTCCTTGAAGGAACACAGTGGTCATTTAACTTTTTCCTTTTCACCTCCTATTTTGTATTTGTTCTCCTGTGAGTGACAAGACACTATCATCCCTGTTTTCATTCTTTTCCTCAGCTCTTCATTATAGGTATGACTGAAAGCATTACTTGCCGTGGAAGACACATCCACTAGATTGAATATCTGACAACTACAATGCTTACCAGTTAGTAGCTCTAAAAATTCAAATTACATCACCACTCTAAGCAGTACCTAATATTTCTCTCTTCTATCTCTCACATGCATATACAACACACATACAATGCAACAACACAATGTGTACAGACCCTCCCTTTCTGATGGTATATTCTAAAAATATAGAATGTGATTTTTTAAGAAGCAAAATACCTCAGATAACTCAGCCTTTAGGGTCTAAAATGGAAACACTGTTTGACAGATTCATATTTTCTTAAGTGCTAAGTGTTACAATTTGTGTGTACTTGAAATACCCCCTTAAGTCAAAGGGATTTAAACTGAAAAATAATGCAGGCCAAGTTTCCAAAACTAAATGGAAATTTCAGTGAAGGCGAGAGTCTCTCTAAAGTATTTAATAGTGGTCTGTTTTCTTGAAAGCCCATAAAGACTGATAAAGACTCCATGCTTTCAGGAATCCAACACTTCCCAGGATGAATTTCAGCATATTCAACATCTGCCAGCTGAACCCCAACTGGGGAAAGCACAGCTTCTCAGAGGCACCCACCCTAATTATCAACTTCTACCACCTTGTAAGTACACTCTGTACATTCACTGACAGCCTCACTCTGATTGATAAAAAATGAGCTTCACCAAACATACCAACCCAAGCCTTCCAGTACCTAAAAGGAACCTACAAAAATGCTGGAGAGGGACTTGTTACAAGGGCATGTAGTGACAGGAAAATGGGGAATAGCCTTAAACTAAAATCAGATAGATTCTTATTAGACATTAGCAAGAAATTCCTTACTGTGAGGACTGGTGAGGCACTGGCATAGGCTGCCCAAAGAAGGGCTAAATGCTCCATCCCTGGCAGTATTCAAGGCCAAGTTGGATGGGGTTTTGAGCAACCTGCTCTAGTGGAAGGTCCCTGCCCCTAGTGATTGTGGGGAACTAGATGATCTTAGAAGTCCCTTCCAACCCAAACCATTCTATGATTCTATGATTCTATGATTCTATGATATATATGATATATATGATATATATGATATATATGAGTACTTTTGTTCCCAGAAAGGATCAGTAGATATTGTCACAACTGGATACTTCTTCAGATAAAGTCCTACTTTACTGGAGAAGATTGAGTTGTGCTTTTAACTTCAGAAGAAACAAAGAGCAATCATGTTAAACCTTATATGATATCTGTGTATCTTCTTCAAATTATTATTATTATTCATATATATACTCTTTGCTTTTTAATTTTGCTGCATTTTTTCACAGGTAACCTGTCCTCTGATGCTTTGTTTAAACTGCTCCTACCTTAATGCACTGAAATTAGGACATAGCAACATTTTATTTAGTGAAGTTACTAAAAACTGTTGTTAAATATTTAGATTGTATATGCAGTATAATGTTCATTTGAAAATCATTTTCTGCTTTATTTGAAACTGAACCATACAAATTATTAGCTTAAGCACAATTAAGTTTCAAATACATTTGTAGGTGTAACATTATGTAGGTAACACTCAGCTTATTATTTCTGTTAAAAATTATTGTCCATGAGTTTAGAATCTGTTATTGGTATTAACTAAATATAAATGTAAAAGATATCTAAATGCCACCAGGAAGTTTGCTATGAGGACAAAAAAGAGGAAAAAGAACAAACGAGGAGATAAGTATGTTTGACGTATTATGATTTTATGAGTGTCTGTTCTCCAGCTCATCAGAGTAAAATAACATAATAAAATCTTTTAGCAGCTCCTATTATTAAATACAGAAAGAAAAACGCACAGAGCCATTAATAGCACCTTAAACAGAGAGCTGCATTGGCTCAAAAAAGTAACAACTATATATCTTTCCAGTAAATGAGACCAATGCACTTTCTATTCTGCCAACTGATGGTTGCAGAATATAATGTAATTTAAAGGATTGTGGTGCTACAGTGACACCACTGAAGCCACGAGGACTTTCTGCTTTTGAACCCTTCTGCTATGGAAGGTTTTTGCAGCTGCTGCTACTGCTAAACTAAACTTTACTATTGGCAATAGTATTGCCTGAATAAGGAGTGTAGAATAAATTTTATATTGGCATGAATAAAAACGAATTGGATCTGTACTCTGTGCAAGCACCTTTGTGCCTGTGTACTCTCTATTTTTGCACAAGCCAAGAAACAGAACTAGATGATCTTAAGGTCTTTTCCAACCCTAACTATTCTATGATTCTGTGAATTAGGTTTGCATGTTACCGGCCCTACATTTCATTTAAAAATTAAATTTTCCTTTTAGAAGTTGCTGATTTTATTCATTGCTATCACTGGCTCAGAGTCTGCAAACTTAGTAATTTTCCCTCCTGAGGTCTTATTATAGTGATGGGAAGGGGTTATTTCTGAGGAAAACCTTACTCTAAAAAGTCCTGCACTGAATTTATCTTGAAAATCTTTTTATTCAGAATATGTGTCAGATAATTTCTCAAGCTTTGCTTGGTTATTCAGAACTGTTGCAGTTGGAAAGTCAAGACATAAACTTTTGGATATATAGGATTCTGCATAAATGTACATAAACAGTTGTAGCTGATATATATCATACATAAAAACAAGCAAACACAAAATGACAAGTGCACACTACATTGTACAAACTTAGGTTAAAAAGAAATGCTTTTTGAGTACGCTGGATTATCCCTAAAATAACACAGGCTGGCTGTTTATTAGCTGAGCTTCCACTCTAAGTAACCAATTGTTGCATTAATCCAAATGCACCCACTTGAATTCAAAAACCACAAAGCTTTAAGGTCAAAGAATTTTACTTACAGCGAGTTGGTAAGGTTTTTTCTTCTCCACTGTCTTTCTCACTGTCTTTCTTTGCTCCTCTGTGACAGCTATAAAGTGCAGAGGATGCAGCTGCCAGCAAATACAGGCAGAGTATCCACGTCCCTTCAGCCTATCACAGCCAAGCACTTTGCATTGAACATGCAGCAGCAGCATCTCACCCTCCTCCCACACTTCTTCCAAAATACACTGGGCAAAAAAAGCTACCTGAAAGGCAGACAGATCTGACTGAGAAACAGCCATTGCTCACGTTAACTGTGAAGTGGTGTGTGTTTCCTTCCACTTAACTCCATTAATGAGTCTGACAGTGAGCATCTGATCATATGCTCCTGGCCTGTGTTACACACTCCAGGACATTTCTGCTCTGGCTGTTGCTGTAAAAGCAAATGTTTTGAACCACTTCTGTGAAACATTATTTTCATGAAAGAAACAGAGATATGGTTGAAATACCACTCAAGTGTCTGCAGGCTCTGAAGAGGTATACATGTGGGATATGCTGTACCCAACTTTTTCCAGTTTCTCTCTCTCATTGTACATATACTTAAAAGCAATAGTAAATGTTCAAGATTTGTTTCCCTATTCTTAAAGTTTTATGGGAAGTTCTCATTCTTATACGTACCCTGATAACTGCCTGCCATTCTTATTTAGTTCAAGTTTGTTTTAAAAGTACTACCAGCATTTTATTGTCCTGAACAGCTTATAGTCAGGTAGTGTGGAAGATCTGGGACAGCCACTGCTCCCAGAGTGGTCCCCAGTGCACCGCAGTATTACAGCCAACCTTTTTGTTAAGGAGGCAAAAGACCTGGTCTTTTATATAAATATTTCTATATATTTAAATATAAATGAAAAAGGAAATAGGTGTGAGAGATACAATAGGCAAGGTGGGAAAAGGGAATTAAATGCCCTTCTGAAAGCATATCCTGTGTCTCTCTATAATTCTAATAGTACTTCTAGCTCATACTACTTTTTATAATTCTTCTCATCACCTGTTGGTGATACACAGATCTTTGCTTTATAGAATATTTCTGTGGTGGACAAAAGCAAGATCATTAAGTTTTCCCTAACAGGTGCTGGCTAAGTCAGACCTGCTATGGCACTCCAAATTTGTTCCAGGCTATTCACAGTGCTGGCTCTTTCATAGGGAAGAACTCCTCTTACTGCTGAAACACAGTGAATACAGATGTCCCCTCTACTGCCAAACTGTTTGAAAATTCAAGATACCATTGTGTGAGAAATTACAGATGATCCTAAAGAGATTAAAGGCCAGGGCTTGTTGGTAAGCAACCAACAGATCATACTATTCACGTCTAATGTGAGACAGGCCTTAACATGATTTTGTCCATGGAGGTATGTCACCCTGATGATGATATATAACCATGCTGTGCCCATGCAGTAATGGTATCAATTCATTACTATTGCTGAACTCTGGTTTGCAAACAAGGTGAGAGAGATGTCTGAACAGGAGGCTCTCGTGTAGCACTGGAGAATGATGCAGACAATATGTTATCAGTCACTTTGTATTCCCATAGACATAGATCACAGCAATGGGAGTTAAACAGTTTGTACCCACTTTCCAATCATTTTCATCTCTCCCATCATTATACAATGCAGATTAGAAATTAAAAGGCAGATTTCCCAGGCCTTCAGTCCAGCTACAATTATATGGCTTTACTCCCAACTTTATTATCCCTCATCTAAATAGTGTGACACTCATCACATGCTAGCTTTCCAGTGTGGCTTCACTTACTCAATTGTTCAAGACATATTCGTGCTGTAGATCACTGAGCCTAACATTATTTGAACAAACTTGTTCTGAGCTATAATTTGAAGTGTTTTAAATTATCTTAAATAAATAAATAAATTTAAATATCATCAATATCTTAGATATTGAAAAAATACTTTGAAACAGTTAATTAGGAATGGTACCAGCACAATGTTTAAAGCTATTTTCAACACTTGGTGTCAACAGAATAGTCACTGTTGCCTAAGCCTAAGTAAAAACTACCTTGTGGTGTGTGTTTCTTGCTTAGTATTTGGTTTACTCCTTATTCATTGTTAGAGGATGCTACTTGGAGACTGCAGGCCTTTTTTTCCCACTTCCCTTGCTGTTGCTCATTCAGGAAAAGAACAGTAGTGAAACATGTCTTTTTTTTTTTTCCCCAATATATTTTTCCGTGAATGTAATAATACCAGTAATGGCAAAGAAAATTGTCTACAAAAAGGAAAAGGAAAGGGAAAAAATCTAACAATCACTCAGATGTACTGGAATGAAGTCATTGTATGTTCCATGAACAAGGTCCAAACCTGCATGAGCCATAAAATGAGACAAGACAGGAAAGACTATTTTAGAAGAAATGTGCAACTAACAATTTTCTAGATAAAACAGAGTGTTCATTTCTTTTGGAAGAGAGTAAGAATTAAACAAAGCCTTCAGACACAAATAGACAGATTACTTGCATCATATGAGGATAAAACCTAAGTCTCCTGCAGAACATAAGACTTTGCAACAGATTAGCCAGGAGATGAATCTCAGACAGAGCTGACAAACTGGGAAAGTATCTATCTTGTCTTCCATGAATATTTTATGTGTGACTTGTTTTCTCTCTTCAGTTCCGTATTGCTGTCTGTGTGAACATGTGAAGGTAAACCAAAGAAGGATAAAAAGGAACTGCTAACGGAGTGAACATGGACACAGACTCAAACACACGATTTCAGAGGAGTTAATGTACCACTTGCTGGTTCGAGGCAGTCTAAGCACTTCACTCTTATAGAAGCAAGCCTACAGAAAAGAGAGAGGTTGTGATGAACTGAAAAAGTGTCAATAGAAAAACTGACAGGCTGTGAAGAGTCACAGAGACAGTGAGAGCAGGCTGCAATCACAGTAGGCAGGCTCTTCCAATACAGAGATAGGAATAGCTTCTGCTGTGAGCTCGAGATGTGCTTACCTAGCGGTGTAGGCACTGCTGTGGCATGCATCCAGCCATATAATGCTCACAGGAAGAATTTTCTCAAGCATTGACTATTTGAGCCTCACAGAAGAAGTGGCTGATAGATGAACTGCACTCAGGGCTTAAATGTGCTATTAAGAACTCATCAGAAAAGCAAATTATAGCAGATAGTTTACAAAGAGAATAGTATGTCCACTGTGTGAGTGAAAACACGTACCTAGATGAGGCATGAGGAACAAGATGGCTTGAGATACAGAGGGGATATAATGCAGTGCTTGCTCTTACAGAAGTGATTTCTTTTGATCATTGTTCACAAAGATATCAAAGATCACATAACACTTGGTCCAGAAAACATTTTGTCATTGGCTGTGATTAATGCATTGTCATCAGGACCACACACTACATGCACTGCTTGCAATAACTTGGAAGAGCATTTGTGACTCATATAAGCCTTGACTCATTCTTTATGGGATGAGAACAACATTGGAGTCTCCTCACAGAGAGCATGTTGGTGCTCAGTTTTCCAAGATTGCAACAGGTACTATGGCAAGGGATCATACTGCTGTTTCTTGCCCTTCCTTCCTGACAGCTTTGTTGCAAAGGTCTCTGACTCCTCTTCAGTCCTGTGTTCACGTAAGTACCTTTGTAGAAAAGACCAATGCCAATTATTGTAAAAGCTACTGAGTACACAGACTTTCTCCAAGAAAGAGAAACTACGCATATCACAGACCTAGGGCTCTGGAGAACTGAGTCAGAACTGAATCTTCCACATCCTCAGTTCTCCCTGGTCATGAGCACACATTCACAGCTGAAGTGATGAGTAAAGTAATATTTACTATCATCTGCTGTAGGTTATTGTCTCCATCTCAAAAGTGGCAGTGATATATGTACATGTCTCAGCTGCTTGAGTGTAGTGTTTGATTTTCGTCTAGGAAGAGCATTTACACTAACATGATGCTTTCCTTTATACCCATGTGAGTGGTATGCCCTGCTTCTGACTCCTGGTAATATGGTTAGCATAACCAAAGCCATTTCCTAAGACAAAAAGCCATAAAATGTAAGCATGTTGATCACATATCAACTTCTCTCTTCCCCTTTTCTATACTGTGGTTGTCACCAAGATGTGATGAGCCTTGTTGTAGAACAGCCAGATATCCTGTCAGCATTGTGACAAGACTGTTTGCCCACTGAGCATTGCTGCCAGGAAGTGGTGACACTGATTATGGAACAGGGGAGTGTAGCAACACTTGAGATATTGCCTATAAAATCTAGCAGATGCAAGTTGTGCTGCTGGACAGCAAAACTAGTGATCTGCCAGTGGTCTGGGATGCATCAGCTCTTTGTCGTCTTCTTCCTCTGAAGATCGAGTGACTCCTTTTGAGTGAAGTCTAAATTCAGATTCTGATTATTGTATTGCATACTGATTATTAAGAATTTGACCAAACGGCAGAGGGTCCAGGTGACTAAAAGTCTGGGTAACTAAAGACCCTAGATAAAGAAAGCTACACCGATTGCTAGAAATTTTACTTCACAAAGTATAATAATTGATAAAATATTTGTATAACAATAAAGTACACTAAATGCTAGAAACTGTAGATAACAATAAGCTATGCTGATAATTAAGTATTTTATGCAACAATAAATCTCTAATTGTACTACAGCCCTGTGGCCAGTCCTCATTCCATCAAAGATCCACAAGGGAACCTGCCTGTCCATGCAGTATTGGGTGACAGAGCCACCACTCTCGATCACACTCACACACTCGATCCTGCCAACACCATAAGGGCAATCATCTCCAGCTAGGAGGCAAAACAGCTAGCCAGAAAAGATAACAGTTTCATCTTCTGCAGGTAGCTTCACCACAGCACAGCCAGCCATATCCCCACCCAGAACTGCCTGCCATCTGTTCTCCTTATGATACCATTCACTTCCACACCTCAGATAATCACAGCTTCCACGTTATTATTAGGAGAGACAGGCTCTCATTTAGACAGGGTTTATATGTGACTGAAGGAGACAGGCAGTTAAATAAGGATAGTCTGATGCATTTATTACATTTGTGCTCAGAGACCTTAGTTCAAATTCTTGCTTTCCAGTACAGATGCAAGTATTCACCATATGCTGTGCAATTCTGGGTAAGTCCTCAGGGGCAGCTTCCATAAAATATTTTGCTAGAAAGACTTGTTCTCTTACAGCTTATTTTTCTGTGTTACCACATTTGGCTCCAACTCCACTTGGAATCCAAATGGCCTAAATCTAGGCCAGGTTTTAAGTAGCAGCACCTCGTCACCAACACTCTGGCAGTTTGTCTCTAGTCAGAGGCACAGATTTTGAACCTCTGTGTGCTGAAGTCAGATGCTGCAGTCTGCCATTCTGCACAGAACTCTGAAAGACAGTTTCAGAAACTTCGGGAATTTTTGAAATTTCTATTTTTTCTCCCTGCTAACTCTTTTTAAAAGTGTCTCTTTTATTTGGGAGTGATCTTGATTTCTGTAGTCATAAGAGCCATCCCTTCCACCTTTACCACCAGACTAACTTCTGCCAGTAGGAAGTGCTTAATGTCATTTTTCTCTCTTCTTCAGTGCTCAGAGAATACTGAATGGAGGGAAAGCATGATGAGGGAAGAAGCATCACTACCACACTTTATGATACATGCACTGCAAAATAGAATAGAGCAAAATACCTTACCTGCTTATAGCTTCTGCTGAATTCTATGATAGACTTTCAGTTTCTGTCAACAAGACACTAGTCTAAACCTGCAGTGAAGTATGAGATAGAGACAGAATGTGTGTGCAGACTGAATCACCTTTTACTGAGAATCCTGACATATTTATACAAAATCACACAAGCTGTTTTTAGATCTTAAGTATTCAGCTATTGTTGGTTTTCTGCTAGCTAAGCTTTGATCAGTTCCAACACTATGATTAATATTATCTCTGTTAACCAGCCTGTGTCCACCCATACAGGATATGCTGCATACCAACATTTGTTACTCACATCTGTGAGGCTTTACACCTGTTCTGGTTACGTCCCTCACACCTTCAACTGCCAGAGATTTTTGGCAGGTTACCCGTGCTCCCACAATGCTGTCCTGGGTTCAGCAGGAGCAGTCATTTTTCTCCTTCATAGCAGCTGGTGCAGTGCTGGGGTTTTGACTTTCAGCCTGAGAACAGCGCTGATGACACCGATGTTT
>NDXB01013966.1:0-11821 GCA_002631895.1 Agapornis roseicollis
TACCTTCCATGAGGACGATGACACAAAGTTAAGTGATGGAGTCTGGCAGAGCCCTGGGCAGGGATTGCCCATGTGAATGAGGGTGACTGCTGCCTCTGCTTGTTATCTTTCCAATTGCAGCCACAAGCCCCTACAGTGAATGGACCAGACCATGGTGCACTCCTGTCCCCAGCCACACAGACAGAGAGCCTGGATAAGCAGCTGATTTTCGTGCTGCTGAGAAGAATGAGGATATCAGCAGTGACATGACACAGCTGAAAAGTTAAAACCACACAGGCCCAGCCAAGGACAAGACCAGACCATGGCACACTCACTGCCTTCTCTCCGCAGCCACTCAGACATTTCTGTAGCATTCCATAAAGCCAATGACCTAAGGAGAAGGAGCACAGACAGCATCAGCCTGCACTGCATCATCTTCCCACAGGCAGCTGGAGGCTCCCCACAGCCATGGATAAGGGGAGCTCTGTGCCACTCACCCTCCCTGTGTGAAACTGACCTGGAATAAAATGTTCTGGTTCATGAACCATTGGCTGATTCTTCTGCTTTGTGTGGTCTTTGTGTGGGGGCAAATCTCCTCAGATTAGAACTCAAACCAGAAACCAGCTTGCATAATGAGGTTTACCAGAATCAGATGCTTTCATGTTTTTGTATTCCATGGGTCTAGATCACATTTCAAATAAACTTAATCCAGTAACTCCTTGCAGTGTTGTAGAGATGCTTGTCCTACACATGATTTAAAAGGTTGTTTTCATTCGTTTTTGTCCTTGTGCTGAAGTAAGTATCACAACAAACATAAACAGAAGGAGGTAGACTTGGAGTCTTGCTGTTCCTAGGTTTGCTTATTTCCTGTTTAGGCTAGAGCCAGAGGGGTAAAGCTGGCAGAGCTATGAAATGAGGTTAGTGATCCCTCGGGTACCGGAATTCTGCCGCCACAGCCGAGTTGTACCGCCGGACTCAGGAGCCCCCCAGCGGCGGCCTCTGGCCACCTCCGAAAGGCTCCTCACAGTACCATAGAACACAAGGTTGGAGGGACCTCAGGGACCATTTGGTCCACCCTTTCTTGGCCAAGCATGACCAAGACTAGGTGTCCAGCCGAATCTTTAACAGTGTCCAGTGTTGAGGAATCCACCAGTTCCCTGAGGGGATTATTCCAATGGTTGATTGTTCTCATTGTGAAAAGCTTTGCTTTAGTGTTCTTCTGGAACCTCCCCAGGAATAACTTCTGCTCATCACCCCTCATCTTTTCCATGTGACTCCTTGGAAAGAGTGAGTCTCAGACTTCCTTGTAGCTACCTTTCAAATACTGGAACATGGTGATAAGATCTCCCCTGAGCTTTCTTTTCCTAGGCTGAACAAACTCAGTTCTCAACCTTTCCTTATTTGGCTTTCCAGTTCTTTGATCATATTTGTGTCCCTTCTCTGGACCCTCTACAGCCTGCTCACATCTTTTTTGTACAGTGGGGCCCACAAACTGATAATCCAAAAAGGGATAATGCTGCATAAGAAATCACAGCCTTGTTACTGAGAGCAGTTTGACATGTGCCACTGGGCTTGCTTAAAACCAGCACTTTTGTAACAGAGCTGTATATAGACATCATCACCCCTGAAGTGAAAAAGTTGGTGGGTACCATGAAAGTATTTAGTATAATTGTTTAGCACCCAAGCAGGTCAGACCCACAGTACTGTTACATTCACAGACAGAGAGAAAACTATGTGTTTTCTAACACATAGTGAGACTAACACAATTCCAGTTCATTCCTAAATTGCACAGTCCACATGATGTTATGCTGTGATTTCTGAATCAAACTCTCAGGTACAGAACAGATAATAGAAAAGAGTGCCTTTCTTACCGGAGATGTGCAACTTAGGTAATAAAGAATACACATTAGAAAATTCATTAGAAAATTCATAAAACACATTGTTAAATGATACACATTTTACAGCATTTGCTGTAGAAGTGTCTTTCAAATTTCACAGGGAACCACAGCCTTCTGAGTTTCCTGGGCTTGCCTATCATAGGACAAATGGACTATAAAAACCCACTTACTATTACATAACACTTAGTCAAAACAAAGGCCGATGCAGTACATCAGTGACACACCAAGACTAGGAAAAATATTAAACATTCACTTTAACAATGGAAAAACCTTCTAAATAGAGAAGTAAGGACCTTTCTAATGATGAGGTTACTTGAGAAAGATCTGCATGAGATAAAGGAACTACTGATTTTTTAGAGGACAGAACATTTGTACTTTTTTATTTATTGGGAAGCACCTCAGGTGTTTCAAATGATACATAGAGGAGCAATCAAAGTTAAGATAGTC
This sequence comes from Agapornis roseicollis, assembly GCA_002631895.1. Taxonomy (NCBI): domain Eukaryota; kingdom Metazoa; phylum Chordata; class Aves; order Psittaciformes; family Psittacidae; genus Agapornis; species Agapornis roseicollis. The sequence continues at coordinate 2,325 of NDXB01013966.1, forward strand.
TTTGAAATCAGCTCTTTTTATAAATACCAGATGAAGTTATAGGAGCATTTAACACTTTGTCCTACACAGAGAGCAAGTAAAATTCACACATGAGCAACATTTACTCTGAAGTCATGTTAAGAAACACAACCTAACCCAAAATAAGCTAATCTGGGTAGCAGAAGTGTAGATGTGATTCCTTGTGTGAAGTAATTTCTCCTGCATTTGTTTTACTCTATTTTTCTGCAAACCATAGGGAAAAGAAGAAAAGGTAAAAGTTCTGAAAATTCTTTCTATCATAGAATCATTTTATGCCTGTATGCTTCCTAAAATAGAAAATAATTACAAGAGACAATAGAAAAATGATGAATAGAAAAGGAGATATGTTTGATCACTCTCCTCTTACGGCTGTTAAAAGCATCACGTATTTCTCCCTGATGGCCTAGCTTTGCAGCTCATTCTTGTACCTGTGACAGTTTCTTTAAGCCATTAATTCCATTTTTATTACAGTTTCTGAATTTCTGCAGGCCTTTAGCATTTATTTCATGAACAACATTAAACTGAGATGGACTAGGCTACATCTCTAAGGAAATTCCAGTTGCTGAACAAAGTAGTTTTAGTAGCTCCTTCTGTACCAGAGCTGATCCTGCATCCCCTGCTCAGGTTTGGCTGTAGAACAGCTAATGATGCTATCTCCCACAGGAAATGGCCAATGATCCGTCTGCTCTAGCTTCCAATAGTCTGATGAACTTGTTCAGTGTTTCTGATTCACATCCAACTTGTTTAGTCAGCTGATAGACTACACTGAATATGTTCAGTTACAAACCTTATTTCTCTGTTGAACTGGACTTAAGAGTCACAGTTGAAAGTGATTTTAAGAGACTTTGTGAAGAGTTAATTTAGACTGTGCCTACGCTCCCTCTGGTAGAAAGGGCACTCATCAGAAACCCAAGCCCTACTAAAATGAACATTTAAGTTTATAACATTTATCTGAGTTTTCCTAAAAGCCATGTAAGCTTAGTAGGCTGCTGAACAGAAGGAAGACCAGTATTTGTGACTGTCTTGTGTGAGTGACTCAAACAATTAGGTATAACCTGGGATACTTCCCATATTTTGCCCAGGAGTAAAATAGGTGCCAACTCTCTGAAGTGTTGTAGAGCTTACACATGATCAAGGTATCTGCTTGCTCAGAAATGCCAAATGCAGCAAATCTGGGAAATCACCAGTAGACACCCTGGGACACCCTGAGAACCAGCAGAAGCCTGTGCCTATTGCAGCTATAGTCACATCTATGGTTAGATATTGCACATAGGTATCCAAAGTATGCTTAAAGGCTTGGGTGGATCTAAATGCTGGCTCCTAATCTTGCTCAGAAGGTAATGTTATCTAAGAAAATTGTGTTCTCAGGACCTCCTGAACATACCTTGCAAACCACTGAAAACTGGAGCCTCATTTCATACAAAGGTTTGGGTTGGAAGAAACCTCTGGAGATCACATAGTTCAATCCCCCTGCCAAGGCAGGGCCACCTAGAGTTGCTCCAACCCTCTGATCCTTGTGGCCCTCCGCTGGATCGTCTCCAGTAGCTCCTTGTCTTTCTTGTACTGAGGAGCCCAGAACTGGACATAGTACTCCAGATGTGACCACACCAGGGCCAAATAAAGGGCCTCTACCTGCTGGCCACACTCTTCCCAGTGTATCTTAGGATACTATTGTCCCTCCTGGCTGCAAGGACCCACAGCAGGCTCATACTCGGCTTATGGGAGTACTCAAAAGAACTCCCATAGTATTGGTACTGTATTGTCACAGATGTACAGAGAGTTTCAAGGTCCCATTCAGGGGCAAAATAAACCGTATTGCTTTTGCACTACAACAGCACTCTACAGATCTGCCTCCACCTATTTCTTGGAGTTCTGTAGGACTCTATAATGACATGAATTTACCTATTTAAAGACCTAGACAGGGGTATTAAATCTCATGGCTGTAATACTGTAAAGCATTATTTATTCCTTTTCTCTTTTAAAAGATTTCTATGTGGGCACAGTGTGATGTTTTATAAAGCTACCCTTTCTCAATAGTAACCTAACTCTGCAGAACCTTTCTTAGCCTATGAATTTGTCCATATTACTTGTAGTTAGCTGAGCTTTGTGCATGTGTTACATTATCACATTTAGAAGTGGACTTGAAGAATATTGCTCCAAGTCCATTCTTGCATCTGTGATTTTAGGTATACCTCCATGTCAATGATAACCTAAAGACAGCATTCCCAGATCTCTTTTGAAGACAATATTTAAAAATCTTAACCTTCCTGATATATTGAGTTTTTGGAGTCTGTAGCAGGACTCTTGTCAGTCACCATTTATTTTCTAGAATGTATTTTGCAAGGAGACAGTCCTAAAGACAGATGGACTCTTGTCCCATTAAGAGATTCCGTGGATCAGAATTTAGGTGTGAACCTAAATGCTAATGAAATTAATCTTAGTTTTAAAAACACAAAAAGGCAAAATGTGCTGCTGTACTGCAGCATGTGCAAGGTGTTTGTTAAATTCACAGTCTTTAATCAGCAGATCAGTATTCACTCCAGTCTCTCTCATTAGGTTTACCTAAAAGTCAACTTGCTAAGCTGCACTGTTTAAAGTTTCAAATCCTCCTTCTGGGTTACAACTGAAAATAACCTGTTATATTTTAGTATCCTAAAACATAGCACATTTTCCTTGAAGTCAAAAATAGGAGAGGGTAGGGAGATGATTATTTCTAATTTGATCACAACAGTGGGTTGCACTGACGGCAGATATAAAAAAAGGCCCATTGTAGAAGGCAACATAGTTGTATTAAACCTAATTTATGTCATTTATAATGCACTTGGATTAGGAAAAAAGATGTAATACACTTGGATTAGGAGAAAAGATGCATACTTTATATAAATTTCAAATTTGTACTTTAAACATAGGGAAACTCACTATGTCAAAGCAAAACCTTCCATTTTGGTTCAGCTTAACATATCTCCCACTTCATTTGGGGATCAATGGGATGTTTTGTTTCTTTTTTTTTTTCACTTGCTGTAGATAGAAACCAAACGTTTCAATGTTCTTCCAAATACTGAATCACAAATGCTCTCTCTGGTCTTAGTCTGTTGCATCAGATAACTTTGCTTGAACTATATCTAGCTGATTTTCATACCTACATTTAATCATGTTACCTAGGTGAGAAACCATTACTTTGTTCTTCTTTTGTAAAATCTTTCTTCCACTGGTTTCCTTATGCAAAGGAAGATTGAGAAAGGTTAGAATCAAGGGGTAATTCTGATGAAACAGAAATATTTGGCTTTGATAGCAGTTGAATGTAAACGTTTCCCTGGAAGACAGTTGATCTTCTAATGCTTTTTATTGAAACTAGGAAGAAAAGCATGATTCGAATTTCAACTATGCAACCATAACTTCTCTGAGATGTTTAAAACACTCACTCATGCTATGTATTACAATATTGTAGCTTTAATTCATTGCACTTTGTTTCTGAAGCTTAGCTTCCAACCACATAATTTTCCAATCAAATTATTCAGTAAAATGATAATTAAAATAAAATGCTCATGCCTCTAGTCATTATTCCTCTTCATTTCATTCTTCTGAAACTTTTCTATTCATATACTGGAAAGATACAAAATTATAGAGGAGGGAAGCAGGGTAGGAAGGGACAGAGGGCCCACGATTACTTGTTTCTGGGTGTAATTTCTTCCCTTTGTCTATAAATCTGTGTAAAGTTGTGGTTTTATACAATTATAAATGTACTGGTTTAACATATTGCCAATTCACTAGTTTGGCCATAAAAGGGAAACACTGGCAATGTTAATACCAATAAGGAACTTCAGTAACAACAGTAAGCATATACAATTTGGGGCAAAATGTACTCACGAGCATATAAGATAGGATGTAAAGCTCCCCTCTGCTTGATGAAAAGGTAAGCCAATAAACATTAATTCCTAGCCAAAATTACTACCCTGTCCTTAGGTAAAATCATGTTGAATGGTGATGAGGTCACAGAATAGTAGCTACATGTACAGTACCAATTCCATCCATACATCTTGATCAAAGTGCATTAATTTCTCCTTCCTGCAGGCACAAATCCCACAGAAGCTTTGGCAAGACTGTAAAGTCAGTAAGGCACGTGAGCAGTACAGACTCCTGATATGCCTGTGATTTGCCCTAAATCCTCTGGCACATGAGCCTATTAAATGAAAGTAATTTTGTAGCTAAAATACTGTCAACAGTGAAGTTTCACTCATTCCTAAAGTGCTTTTAAATTGGTACATGACAGGCATTCTGTATGTGGCCATCTACAGTCAAAAATATAATAACCTTTAGCACAAACCTGTTTATTTTTTACTGTACATATAAATTTCTATCTTATACAAATAGAAAATTTACATTTAGAGGATGAAACATATTTAACTCACAGGATGCTGTAGATTTATCGGACTTCTCTTTTGGCTGTATTTAATAAGTTTGTTTAGGGTTAAGTTTGGTTTTGAATACTCAAACTGAGCATTCAAAACACCTATTTTGTATCTTTGAACTATGAAGAAAACAGTGAGATAAAGTTATTTAACCATGTTTTAACAATAAATCTATTTGAAATTGAAGCCACATGAACTGGAGAGCTGTTCCCAGAACTTGTATGGCATCTCTGGGCTGCAGTTACTGTGACTGAGGTATAGTGCAGACAAACTGTTATCTTCCATGGCACAGCTTGGAGATCTCCAGTTGTTTGATTGCAACGCTCTGCATCTCTGTGCACACTGCAAAGCTTGTGCAAGCTGATAGAAAAGCAATGCTGGTGCTTTGCCAGCAGTATGCTCTCCACTGCCATGCAATGCTGCCATTAATAGTGCCAACTCTACTGTTAGCAATGGAAGAGCAGAAGAAAGTTACATGGGATTTTCTGTTTATATACTGCTGCTCTAAATTTTCAGTTAATATCCCTTGCTCACTTTCTGTCTGTTGGTGGGACAGAAAGCATGGATTTCAAAGGACACACCTGTGAAGCTCTTGTTCATGCTAATGAGAACACTCAATTCAATGGACTGATGCAAAAAGTCATTCTAAAACCAAATTAGCAATGTTAAATAAAGCAACCATGTAAGCCAGCCACTGATAAAAAGCGATGGTTTTATGCCCAGAAATCCTATTTATTCCCAACCATATTTTACTGGCACTATGCTGTTCTGTAAAACCACGATCACTTCCTTGTTTACAAAATGTGTTGTACATTGCACGGAAATATTTCCAGTTGAAACCCCAGAGCTAACTCAGCAAAACCAAAGTAACTTGGGGCTTTCTGAACTGCAAAAATTTCAGCCCACAAATTAAATCTGGTTGAATCTAGTCCTCCTTATGGCTGTTGTAATGTTTTTCCTTTCAAATGAGCTACCAGACACTGGTGTATGACATTTCCATAACACATAGGTGCTCAGAAAACTTTTGTTGGGAGCATCACTTACCAGTTCCTTTCTCCAGATGAAAGCTGTCAGAAGCTGATTGCCTCTGGGGGTCACATGTAGCTGGGGACAGCCAACATGCATTTGCTCCTGATGGCCAGCGTGACATCTCCAACAAATAAATGCTCAAGAGAGGAATAGGAGTCCACTGGTCCTATGTCTCCTCTGGACTCTGTTTACGTTGGGGAGCATTTTGCCATTAAATGATTTCCTCTTCCTAGCAGCCACCAGAACACTATCAAGGGGTTATGCTGGTGGAAAGGAAAAGCGCCAACAGTTTTTGGATATTCAAGTACTCTTAAAAAACAAAGCCCTCTGTGTAGCACGTTAGGCATCTGCATAAAGAAACATCCAAACCCTGAAAATTCAGACCAGATTAATTTTGTTTCCATAATACACCACAGAAGCCAAAAACTAAGTATCTCAGACACTGCCTGACACTTCCTTCCACTTCTCTGTGCCTCACTATGCCCCATCATTTCTAAATATATGAAGATGTTGCATAATGTACCATGCCAATCTGTATCTCTCACTGCAATATAACAAAAAGAACTTGCTTAAAAGAAATACAGCCAACTTCACACCTGTTTCAAACTGTAGCCTAAGTGATGAACACATAAACCTGGCCTGCAATCCAACCTGAATCTGAGTGCTCCCTCTGTTTTCCTGGTATAACAAGGCAGAAGCAGCTTAGCAATTAGTATTTACTGCTCCTGTTGTAGTTAAGGCAGCCAGTATTTCAGGGCTGGCAGAATATTCGGGGATGAGCCATTACAGAATCAAAGCTAGAAGGGCCTAATATAAATGTCTCGTCAATCATTAGGAAACTAATTTCTGTAAGTATGAAATATTGTTTGGTGAACTGGGCTCTTGTTATTTACCTTCAATTGGCAAAATTTAAGCAAAATAATTACACAACTTGTTTAGAATCATCATTGGTGAACTCAAACTGTGCTAACACAAGTCCAATCTTCAAGGTAAACAAGGCCAAAACATTCAACAAATGTATAAACCAAGTAATAAACAGGCACGGGGTGATTTTCTCTCTTGCATGAGTAACATTAATACTACAAAACAAGTTCTGGGTTTAATTACACTTCTAAGGAATATTGAGTAACTACGAATGATGTTCTTAAAGGGAAAAATATTTAATAATACGATTGCAGGAATGTTCTAGTTAAGAGACAAGGACTATGCAGAGCACAGTATTTATCTGTAGGACAGTAAAGTCATTAGGTTGGGACAACACTTTTATTAACAACACAGTACCTAGTACAATGAAGCTGAAGCCTTACATACTGGTACACCAGCTGCCCCTCTGCCCTCAAATTCATAGAAAGTAGTATTTTTTCTGTTATTAAACAAGGACTGTGAACATGTTCCCTAATGAACAGTGATCCTTTAGGAAATTAAAACGGGCCCAGTAAAGTAAAATAGCAAATGCAACTGTATTTCAAAACTTATTCACTGGTTACAAATAGCTACTGACAGTTAAGGTGCCTCCCCATGACTTCAGAAACCCATGATTTTCCACTGAGCTATGCATCATACTCACTGTGTTGTTAAATTACATGAAGCTCCACAAACTATAACACTTTACATTGTTGAAGTCATAAACTTTTCATTTAAAAAAAATACACATTGCAATGAACTTTAACACAGCATATATTAAGCTGTACAGCATAGGAATAACAATACCCTTGTGCAATTTAATACACAACCTAAAATCACAGCTCCATAAACAATGAAAAAAGAAGTCAGAAACTGGCAAAGGGTAGGCCTTGGCACATGGACCATCCTGGTGGTGCACTCAAGTGTCAGTAATAATTATTGTCTTCCCATGAACATTGTTAGGTTTGGCATCTCCAGTTCTACATGGACATTTTTCCACAGCAGAGTATTTATTCTGTAAGCTAGCAACCACCATTTCAGGGGAAACAAAAAAAACCCCAAACCAACCTAAACTATATAACTGAAGTCAATGAACCTTGAATAAGCCTACTGAAGATTCAGGCAGGGAACACTATTTCACTAGCAAAACTTTAAATTGGCTCGTAGGACAGAACCATTCAAATGCAGAAAAACCAGCACTGAGGGAGACTTGCAGAGGACAGAAAGGTGACCAGCCACCTCCATAGCCCCAGAAATGTACATATGCTAAACGAAAGCTGAGGAGAACAGAATCACCTTTCCAATTCTCTTTTCACCTTCAAAATCTTTCTGGGCAGTTCTCACCAAGCTGAATACCAGAAGGGAAACATTTCTGTATTTGTTCTTATATATAAAAATGTGTGTACATGCACAGAGACTGCAAGTCTGAAATAGGAACAGAACAAACCCCTGGTTAATCAACTCATCATGGAAATAAAGGGAAAAATGGTAGGATATGACTGTTTAATTTTCAGATGCATTTACTACTCTTTCCCCTCTGTGACATGAATATTTCCATTTCAATCATGGCCAAATCAGTGTCACAGTCCATGCTCAACCCTAGGAACTCCAGCACTGGTCTTTGCTTTGTATAACTACTCAGCCCTGATGCAAAAATCACACACACTTGAGGGAATAAACTGTTCTGTTTTGTAGATCCATGCAAGTAGATCCTCTACCCGAAACTCCTGTGCAAAAGCATAACCCAGAAGCGTCAGGTATGCAAAGGACCTATGTGTTATAGGAATGTTCCTTTTCCTATTGTTGCTGTAATCGACAGGAAGCTAATGTGATTAAGTTCCTCATTAATTAATAATGATTTGTTTCAGATGTGTTCTGAATCATTCATTCAGGTGTCCTATGTAACATTTTTTCTGTGTTCAAATTGAACTATGTTGAGCAGTTAGATGAGGATATAGTATTAGCTGGTGAAGTTTATATTTCTGTATAAGTTTCTGTACAAGTTTTAATTATTGAGACGCATTACATTATAGGATAGTATTTCCTCTTTCAGTAGACAAACTGTTTTAGAGTTATCTGACTTTCAGTGCAAAAGACAATTTCACATTACGCCTACAATTGACAGCAGGCTACAAGTCACATCTACCATTTAATTTTACTATAGCAGGCAGAGTAAACCTTCCTGAAATATTATATTTAGACAATCAAAGTTTCTAGAGGAACAGGACACAACCATAACATTTCAATAACTTACAAAGTAGATGGTTCCAAGGTGGAATCAACTTGGAATAAGAAATAGTACTTGGCTCATTAAGATAAAAATCTGCCCACTGTAATGCCTGTAAAATGGACAAACTCAATAATCTGCATCTTCTGCTGTTATTATGTCAGTTATTACTCAGAGAGAAAAAACAAACTTGAGGAGATCCCAGCATACAGGTATTGTTGTACTCCTAATGCTAGCTAATATAAAAACAGAGGCAAGATTAGAGTGTGGATGAAGCAATACACAAATCTGAGGAATTAATTTCATTTTGATGACAAGGCTGGCAGTGGTTTGAAGATAAAAATTGAGATAACACTAGGTATCATCATCTTGCAGGATAGATTCAGTCTTAAATATGCCTGCCTAACACCAGTGTCCTTTCCCACAAATACAGAATAACACAGAAGAGAAGGTAAAGAGAAGTAACAGAACTGCTGCTATTGCTTCCAGACACAAATATGAGATGCCTGGTCTGCATACCTCTGAACATCCCATGGACTCAGGAAGGCATCAGGAACTTCGCTATCAAAAAAACCAAAAGATGAAGTGGAACTATGGAGACAACAGTTGGACACTGAGGGGGACTCATCCTTGTGAGAGAACTGTCCTGAGGCAAGTATAGCATCTGACCTCAGCAACTAGAATTTGTCAAACAAGCTGTATCTGCAAGGAAAACACTGTCACTAACTCAGACACATGACTGGCTCTTATTCTTTTTTGTAATGGGCTCCGAAAGACCCTATGGAAGAGTACAGGAGAAAACACCAAGTCCTTTCCTAAAAACAAGCAAGTGAGCCAAAATATATGGGGGGGGGGGGGGGGGGGGGGGGGGGGGGGGGGGGGGGGGAGGGGGGGAGACGCCACGGAAAAAA
>NDXB01013966.1:11899-22079 GCA_002631895.1 Agapornis roseicollis
TGGGGGGGGGGGGGGGGGGGAGTGGAGCGGGGAGAGGGAGGTAGGTCAGGGGAGGACAGCCCAGGAAAAGAAAAGCTCATTCTCTTTTCATTCATATGCATTGCAACAGGTTGCTGGAACAGTGCTCATCCAATGAATAATTCATGACAATTATTTATCAGGATCATTATGTTCTATCAGCACCCCTCCACACGTGGTACATAAGCAAGAATGATGTGTGCTGCTGCTCCCAGTTGAGATCAAGTTCTGCCTTCTGCACGTGCACACAGGAGCAAGAAAATTATTCAGCAAGGTTAAGTTAGAAATTAGACTGATTCATCTTGCTGGAATTAAGTCTCTCAGTAATTTTACAGATACACAAAAGACCAGAAGCAGCACGGTAATTTTTTCTGCCCTATTACATACCATTTTATTCATCATACTTGACACAGCTAAACCTGTACAAGTTTGTACACATCGCATTGAAATAACTGGTCACTAGCTTTAAAACAAAGGTAAGAAAACATCAGAAACATTGCACTGATGGTGCCTCTCACAGGGCTTGTGCTCCAAGCCGCTGAGACATCTTCGACGGGAAGCCCAGGCCGCAGCGACCCCTGCCGGGCCGCCTGGAGCGGGACCGGGCTGGCACCCGCAGCGACCCCGATGTGATACTACAGCCATTAGTAAAGAATTAGACGTTTAAAACAGTAAAGATAATTCGGACCGAAACCATATATTCAGNATCAGCGGCAACCGGTCAGCTCCAAGCCGCTGAGACATCTTCGACGGGAAGCCCAGGCCGCAGCGACCCCTGCCGGGCCGCCTGGAGCGGGACCGGGCTGGCACCCGCAGCGACCCCGATGTGATACTACAGCCATTAGTAAAGAATTAGACGTTTAAAACAGTAAAGATAATTCGGACCGAAACCATATATTCAGTTAAAGACATAGGTAAACATACATGACTGTTTAATTCAAGACCACGTTTTTACATAGGAGAAATATTACATTTCAATCTACCAGTATGGCTTTATCCATGAACAGGTGGACATTTTCAGATTTAAACCCCCAAATCCTTAGTTTCCTGAGGAAACTAAAGAAAACCCCCATAATTATTAGTTATGTTAGGAAGAATTAATAAAGAAATGAAAGCTACATCAAAGTGAAGTCTGTAACATCAAGATAGACATCACTATGATTTAGATTTGGAAGACATTTCACCTTCAATTTTATTATTTGTCGTAACTGTGGCAGCATATTTCACCTGTGAACTTTCATCTTAGAACACTGAAAAATAAGGCGTCACTTTTTAATTCAATAGACAGAAGTGCACCTGAGCAAAGCAAAATTAAAGTTCAAAGGCTAAAGAAAGCATGTAGCTGAACTCAGTTTTAGCTTGTGGACATGCACAAAATTAAAAAATAAAATAAATAAACAGCTTTTGGCACTTATCCACAGTAAACTGCAAAGTGATTTAAGAAAAGACAGCTAAGAAATGCGATCTGGTCACAATGAAACTGTACAAGCCATTAGTTCACATTTAAACAACAAATCTGATTGCAGGTTTGAGCACAGAGCCGTAACTTAAAATCCTATTTTATTCAAATTTGGAAAACTATATTGATTTTAAGTAGTTTAAATACATTCATTCCCAGTCAGAGTTTTACAGTAACTGATGATTTTCAATCACACACACATACAACCAAGTTATAAATCCCTGAAATGTGGATTTATTGTAGGAATACTGATAAAACCTTAACAGCGATACAAATGATATGTCACATAGTGTCTTACACCATAATGGTAAGTATTTGACCACCCTGGATTGGTAGATTCATCACTCCTATTGTTATACTTTAATACCATTCTCTAGGACCAACTGGTTTAAATTGAATTCACAACAGTTTGCAGTTACCTAAAAAAAGATTATTTTTAAAATTACACTATAAAATATTCATCTTCTATCCAGTATTTCAAAACCTCTGGAAACAGAATTTCCCAGTTATAATGAAGACTAAGCATACTAAGTAAAGAGAGTCATTGTAGCCAATTTGAGAAAGCCATTTCAGAATCAGTGCCCTTGCGGAGGATTAGCATACAGCAGTGTACCACTCTACCACTAGATCTTGGGACTTTGGAAGTTAATCTCATTCTGGCACTAACTTTCTGTGGAATAGGGCAATTTCCAAATGAAAGGCACTCTGTTTTGAGTGAAATCATCATTATCAGCAATGCATACTGAAAAGAACTGCTGTAGCCAATGTGAGCTCTAAAATGAAGTACTTCCCTTAAAAAAATGTGGAAGAATATAGAACAGCTCTAGTGCACGTGCACACAGACACTAGCCACTGTACAAGCTGAGACCTTCCAAGTACCTCAACTGTTGTTCGGTTTGGTTTCCACCCACAATGCTTTTTTTCACTTGGGCAGAAACAAATGAAACTGCACTACTAGATGACATGCAGACTATCCTGTAGATGACCACTGCATCTCTTCCTGCAGCCCACAGAAAGCAGGTCTGGAGGGAGAGTTACATAGATGGCTCTCTCAAGCAGAATGAGAGCACAGGCACACACTACTAGTTTGTCCCACTTATTTCTCCACATACTTTTTTTGTTTCTCCAATTTCCCCTCCTCATAATAAACAAACAAACAAACAAAAAAACCCAACAAAAACCAAACCATCTTGGGAATAATGCTTTCCTTAAGGATAGGAAAGCTCATGCTTGTTAGTCTGAATAAGGGATGTGCAAAACAGAAGTAATTTCCCTGAGGCAAAGATCTTCAAGTCATGCCTAGCTTACATTGTCTATTCCTATTTCAAGCTGTTAAGTATTGGCACGAGGCCTTGATCATTGACTGAATCTCACAGCATTATCACAGTCTACATAACATTTATATAATAAAGTAGAAGCTACAAATGCTTCATTCTCGCACTCTATTTTGGTTTCTCACATTTACACATTAACATCCCTTTCCTCCTCAAGGGTGGCATTGGGCCTCCTGGGCAAAAGGTAGAATGACAAACTTCTACTGTATTTCAAGGTTGCCATGAATACTGAGTGCCTAAAAGGGCATAGTAGTTACTGGACTCAATCCATGGAGTAACATGGTAAAAACTAATAGCCTGTTATACACAGGTCAAAGGTAGGTAATTTGTCTTTTCTGGACTTACATTATGAAAAGGATACAGGGAAATAAAACGTCTTGTCATGAATGCTTCCAGTCTAAAACATGTAAGAAGCAAAGCTTGAAACCAAGTCTTTCCAGATTTCCCTTTTAAAATATAAATTGCACTTTTTTATATAAAGCAATCCATGTCTAAATTGTAGCAAAAGTTTGAAGCTGCCTTACAGTACCAAAGAGTATTTGTGTTCCCCACCTGAAATGCAGGCAACTAGTTTTCAGCCATTCTGCATATAGAGCCATATGCTCTATATCTTTCTGCTTTAAAAGGGCCTGTAATTAAATGCCATGCCACTGGATGGTTACTGAACAAAAGAAAAAAAAAAAAAAAAAGAGTTTAAGGCCTTTTTCTCCACAAGGAGCTGAAAGCTGTGGCACAACCCATAGCCAAACTTAACATGAAAATTAGCACACTCCCACCCAGGGCTCAAAAAAACCACATAAAAATCAGTCATTCTTTCTAATGTCTGTCACACAAGACAATCATACCATCACCAAGAAACAGCGCCAATTCAGCGGTTTTAAGGTCTTCAAAAATTCATAGCAAAGGGCACTTCTGAGAAAGAAGAAATCTTACAAGATTTGGTTTTAAAAAGACACCACACTCACATTCAAGGGACATTCTTCACTTTTAGGCCTTTGTCACAAATCTCAATCTTTATTGTTCTGAAATAAAGGCTATAAACATAAGACTCAAAACAAGAACTCCAACTTTCAGTCTCAGAAGAGGTGTGGTTCAATGCCCATATCACGTGTAACAAGATTTCCTTAAAAAAGGAAAAAAAATACTTTGAAGTCTTTCTTAAGAATGAAAATGCAATCCTTTGTTTTTCTCATTAGTTTGTGTACAGGTGGGCACCAGAAACACTTTTGCATTTTCTTTTGAATTCTTGCTATGATGCCTGACGAACCTTTTGCCATTCAACAAATTCATCCAGAAGTACAGGCCCTGCAAATGGATGAAACTTGGAGTTACATTTGCCGATGTCTTTCAAACATCCTCTCTTAAAAGTATGAAGGTTAGAACTACTGGTATTGGTAACATTCATATCAATCCTATGGTCAAATACTTATTAAGACTCAAAGATGACTACAATAATGTCAGTTCAAGGGTGACAAAAAGTGCCCAATAAACACTACATGAAACTACAGAAGTGTTCCTGACATCTGATGGGTGTGCTGAACTGAAAACATAAAAATAAGCTTATATTGTAAATCAACACAACTATTTCCTTCTTCCTTCCAAAATTGCACGTAATAAGAAAACAGACCAAAATAGGACACCTAAAGCAGTTCAGTCATAGCTTGACTGACTGTTGATCATGTGTTCAATCACAAGTTCAGCCCCAAGTACCAGCAACTAGACTACTTTATAGAGTTTTTTACATATGAGTATAAAATGAGTTTGTTGTTTACAATTCTATGTGCAAGTCTACAGTTTCATGTAGCAAGTGACTTCACCAGAACCTCAAGTGAATATAGGTTGGCTCAAGTACACTATCACCCCCCTCACATATTACTACAATTAATACCTGCAGTTTGAAGATGGATGGTTACAAGATAGTTTTTCTATGAACTGGAGAAGAAATATTTTATACCTTATTTTTTGTAACAGAAATTTGTTTTATGCAAACTAAACATACTGAAATAACAGCTGAGTAAGCAAAATGCTACGAATACTTACATGCACCATCCTCATCATAGTTGCTAAGATCTGCATGGACAGTTCTGCTGAATTCTAGCACATTGTACCACTGATCCTTGTTCATAACTCTATACTTCGATTGCTAGGGAAAATAATTTCAGAACATTAAAATAACAAGTAACATTTGGTAATGCTGCATCTCATTTCTCTTCAATCAGTTTCTAACAATTTAATGGGTGACAACAGCTACTACTTCCTTGGTTTTCTATTTTTTTTTGAATACTACACATGCCATTTCTGAAACTGAAACTACATAAAATGATTTCTTGAAAGATCAGAGCAAAATCAAAATACCAGGCAATCTGGAAGGTACCACTCTTAAGCTTCGAAAACTGACAAATTTTTGTCTTGCCCTGAAGTAGGTATGCCTAGCTCAGAGAGATTTCCAGGATGAATGATCACAAAAATTTTCTTTTGTCCAAGGTATAATACAGTATGATTGCAAGGGCATCTACTTTGCAATGTTAGTACTGATTTGAAGCCAGGGGATAGTCTCAATCCTAGCATGCTCAACAACCTACACACATCCACATTACTAAGTCTCCTGCTGACCAAAATCAGAGCTCAAGGTACCTATATACTTTACCTACACAAAGGAAACTTAAAATTTAGCACAGATGCAGCTCAAGGGGCTCTATTATTTATTCTGACATCTACCTTTATAGTCTAATTAAGACAGAAGTTTAGTTGCCTTTGATAAGAAAGGTGGAGGGGAGCACAGCATCTGTGATGCATACAAGAACATCACTGTTTCATAAGAACATTGAGCAAATGAAGAGGAGCAATACCCTCATTCTTGAGCAGAACACCACAAACCCCAAAATCTTTCCACAGAATAGCACAACTACTACGCCATCATTCAAAAAGTTATGGAAATCTGTACCTCTAGGTATTGATAAAATACTGAAAACAATGGCCAAGTTCTTCCAAGCAGAAGAGCTAACATGGACTTTGCAGTATCAATATCAAGACTTCGCTGGTCTTTATCCTAAAGTTGAACAAAGAAAGCACAAAACCCATTCAAGTACAAGCCTGTTGAATAATTAAAAGAATAATTTCTCTAACATGCCATTAGTCTTACCCTTGCAAAGTCAAAGGCGTATCTGTAGATATTCTTAAAAGATGAAATGTCATTCAATTGTGACCGCAAGAAGTCAAATTTACTCTGTAATTTTTCTGTACAATCACATCTGAAAATAAAGAAAAACAAAAGGCATTAGAAGTTCAAAACCATTTGGACAATGAAAAAAGTGCCAGCAAGCATAAGTTAAAATTACCAAAATACAATCACCAGATGTACAGGGGTAATACTACGACTTAAAGAATACTGAACATGTTCAACATTTGCAGCTTACTGGAATTATGAATGCCCAGCTTCTGTAATCAAGTTTTCTTAAAATGCATCAGCAACATAATACAAAGACTCTGCTGTACTTCTCATATAGTGGTCTTTTTATGCCATACTTTGCTGTTTATAGTCATACCCAACACCATCTTATCTTTCAAACATTATGAAAGTCTGGAGAAAACAGTATTTGGCGTGCATTAAGGTGGTAAAATCCAACAGCAAATATGGGCTTTATGCCACATTTCTCCAGGGAAAAAAGAAAACAAACCAAAACCAGCCCCAAAACCCAAACCCTAAACACACACTTCAAGACTACATATTTATGGATGGCAGGATTGAGCAGGCAGTCTGCAAAACATACTAGTCTACTTGTGCTTTATTACTGATATATGCAAGTTCTGAGAAGCCTATCACCTGAATCAGTCAGCAGCTATTCAACTGATCTCACAGGCTGTATGATAATATACTGCTAGTTGACAGGATAACCCTTTGGCAAAAAACAACCCTTTGGCAGAAAATAAGATCTCCACTTATTTTACTTAGCAAAGACTTCTGTTTCCAAATAGAAAAATTAATTTACACATGCTAATCCTCCAGGAAGGACTCACTCAAAAGAACTGTTAAATTATCACACTTTGTTATCATAAAGTAATAGCTGCCATGATTGAAAAAACAAGCAAACACACACAAAAACGCAAGAAAATCCACCTTGCCCTGTATCCTCAATGACAGAAACAATACTTTCAGAAATACAAATGTACATAAATACTTCCTCTGGCAACGTGTTCCCCTTCAGGCAGCCTGCCTCTCAGAGAATACATCTGCATCTTTAGCAGCTCCTTGTGGACTTGTCACATAAGCCCACAGTAGGGGCCATTCAGAAGCACGGCAGAAGATTGCCCAGATGCTGTACTTTGATGCTATACTTTGCCCACGGCTGATACTTCCCGCTCATCAGGTCTGCTAGCATGTGTGTGCATCTTTGTCTGCCTGCCCCCTCAAGCTGCAAGAAGAGCTGATGGAGCCTTTGGTTATTTCTTGATTCTAACAGCATCTACCTAAAGCAGCACCAAGTCTCAGCCAAGATCAGTGATAAATAAAGTATTAGCTAATTAGGCTGCATATTCATATGACAAGAACTAGTATATTTTGCAATTATCACATTAAGTTGAAATCTTATTCAAAAAGCTTTCGTAATTTTATCTAAAGATAAAATTATGTTTTTTCTGTTCACCCATCTAATTGGCATATGTATTCTATTGTTTAAACCTTAAAACAGTATTAAGAATATAAATGCCTTTGTAGCGTAGCATAGCATATCTCTTCTTTCCTATTATCCTTTATACTTTGGGACAAATCTATCTATTTAACACCTAACTAAATACTCACATTTTAGTGTACTAACGACATACATCATACTTAAAAAGGGTTTACGATACATTTCTTAAATGTAATTTGACAGAGATTATTTACCATCCTATGGATAAACACAAATTTGTGTTTAAATTTCTTACTGAATATTGATAAAATTGTTCAAATAATCACAAATTCAAGTACAAAGTAAAATTCCTGTTAGTGTTTACTGTACTATTAACTATATGCATTTTAAGGCAGAAGTAATTATCTTTAAAAAGCTGGTATGAAAATGTGCCTCAATTAAGCCTTAAGACTCCTAAGCTATTGGCAACCTATTTAAAACCCAACAGTCACACAGGTTACAGTCAAATATACAGGCACCACCTTCTGAAGCCTGATGCAGGGACATAGCTCCTTTAAAGCCATTTAAGGCGTTTCCACACCTAGCCACTGATTTTCTTCACACTAGTGAGATAAGGAACTGTCAAACTCCTCTTTTATAGAGATTTAGCTGCTTGTGTGGCTGCACCATAAACATGATTACTGAGGTCACCCATACTTAGAATAATCTTCCTAGTGGTCAGAAGAACCTTCTAATTAGCACAAGTGAATTAACACCAAACTCCTGTACATGGACTAGATAAAATGTGATTTCTTGCACTGCCTTTACTGAAAGATAGCATTAAATAAGGTTATCTCAAGATCAGCAAAACTAAACATCAGCTTACTACATTTTCTTCACATCCCTATATCATATTTATAACAAAACTTAAAATTAGCACCACAATGAAGTCCCATTTTCATTTCTATTGAGGTAGAGTTCATTTGAGGCAACACTAATACAGTGATGATTCAACAAATTGTACTCAGATATTCAAATGTTTCGTATTTCTTAATTATACAAACATGCTTGTCTTTTACTAAAAAGAAAAATTAGTAAAACGTATGCACACATTAAACCAAAACCAGGTAATAGTGTATATATATATACAGTTTGAAAGTCTTCTAATCTGCAAGAGCTCCTCTGCCATCATGCAGCTCTTCAGGTGGTTAAAAGGAAATGATACGCATCTAGCCCATCCATTCAATCATGCACTGAAGCACGATATACTGAACTTTAGGCTACATGTTGTAACTAAAGCATACAGAGGTCCAAGGAAGTAATAACATAAGAAAGCAGAGGGCCAGCTTTTCTGTGCCCTGACAATGCTATTGGTTCACTATGTCCATTGACTTACAGGTCTAGAGACCAAAGATTGTTTAGATTTCAGTATACATTGAATGCTACACTGGCATAAAAAAAAAAATTAACTATTTACACTAGGCTTTGTGTTGGCCTTGCAAACATTAACCAAGAGGCAGTAACAAGCAAAAAGCTCACTGGAAAAGCAGCTGGCATTAGGCGATCATTAAAACCAAAACAAGGAAGTTGGTCTCATTAGTAATTCTGCAAAAACCAAGAAGTTACAAATCTGACTTCCCTGCCCCTCTTACTTGTACCTAAAAATGTGAGATCATGACCTTATCTTTCCCTCAGTTGGAATCTAATTTGGTTTCCTCCCTTACCTGATCACTCACTTTCAAAAGTGCAACTTTAATGTAAAATTTGGCTCAAATTCTAAGGTTAAAAAAATAGCCAGAGGAAAATAAACAATACAGCTGCTTACACCTCACTTCCCTCATGTGAAATTCTATTTACCTAGTTCAAACAATGACTTCTGTGAGTTTAATAAAATTAACTGTAATCTTTTACCATTCACCTTAATTTCATAGTCATGCCATTGTATTTAAAGCAAATGTGGATAAACACTCACTTCCTGAGGGCTACTCATTTCATCCTAAGGAGGTGATTAAAATACCCGATAAATTGCCCAAGAGAGGTACTTTTTTCTCAGCTGACTATGAAAAGAGTTCCAGGTGATTAATTTAGAATCAGGCACCTAGCTTTCATATACATACATATATTCATACACACAGACACAAATATATGTAGGGCAGAATTCACCCTAACAACACAATATACTAGAAACCTCACTTCCACAGCTTAGTTTAAGTATCGTAAGCTGCTAGTTAGTGTTTGATCCACCTTAATTTTGACAGTGTATAATTTTTCTTGTCCTCTCTAAAGAGCAAACATCATTAGCATATCACAGAACCACAGAGAAGGAAAATGCCCCTTCAAGATTCAGGCACTTAAATGTTGGCATCTAGCAGTAGATTAAATTTAGGTGTCTAAGCTTTAGGTGTTGCCAGAGAGGTCTAGCCAACCAGTCTGTAAGAGCAATTCAGGTGATTAGTCACTAGGTCTCCAGGTAAACTGAATGTCTCCCTAAGCTCCACTACATTGACTAGATCTCCAAAGATTGCAGTAAGAGTTTAAGAAATCCAGCTCTTACACGTAAACCACAGATTTAGGTGTCTTACTGTAGAGCTGAATTCTACCCAACCCTGTTCATGCAATTACCTTCTGTGACATTACATATATTACAGAATCCTTATTTCAAAATAACTCTGACTTAGAATACACTCTGGGCTTTCAATGTATTTTAATACCATTTCTTCATGCAAAAAAAAAAAAAAAAAAAAAAAAAAAAAAAAAAAAAA
>NDXB01013968.1:0-17657 GCA_002631895.1 Agapornis roseicollis
GTCAAAACACAGCTACTAAAGAGAAGAAAAACTGACTGCAACTGCTGAACCCAGGACACCTATCAAATTAGATTAGGATGAGAAATAATGGCAAATCTTAAAAAAAATACCCAAACTTCTTCTCTTCACCCTTCCTTTCTTCTGAGGCTTAATTTTATTCCCAATTTTCTTTATCACTACTTGCATAGTGGCACAGACAGACAAGAAATTGGGGCTGCAGTCAGTTCATCACACTCTTGTCTCTACTGCTCCTTTCTTCTCAGTAGGAGGACTCCTCACACTTTTCCCCTTTTCCAGCATGGGGTCGCTTCCATGGGAAACATTTCTTCAGGAACTTTTCCAAAATGAGTGCTTCTTACTGGCTGCAGTTCTTCATGAACTGCTCCAGCACGGATTCCTTTCATGGGGAGCAGTCCTTCAGGAACAGACTGCTTCAGTGTGGGTTCCCCGTGGGGTCATAAGTCTTGTCAGCAAACCTGTTCCAGCATGGGCTCCTCTCTCCACAGCCACAGGTCCTACAGGATCTTGCTCCATCATGGGCTTCCCATGGAGTCACAGCCTCCTTCTTGCATCCCCTGCTCCAACATGGGGTCCTCCATGGGCTGCAGGTGGATATTAGCTCCATCATTAACCTGTATGGGCTACAGGCGAATATGTTCATCACAATTAACCTCCATCTGTTGCAAGGGGACGCTTGGGCTCTAGAGGAATTTCTTCTCAGCTGCCTGGAGCACCTACTCCCCTTCTTCATTACTGATCTTGGTGGTGTCTGCAGTTGTCTCTCTCATATTCTCACTCCTCTTGTTCCCGTTTCTTGACTATGCTATCCCAGAGGGACTACCACCATTGCTGATGGTTTTGGCTGGCAGCAGTTCCAATTTGGAGCCACTGGCATTGCCTCATTCAGACATAGGGGAAGTTTCTAACAGCTTCTCACAGAAGCTACCTCTGTAGTGCCCCTGCTATCAGCACCTTCCCATGCTGAGTACACCCACCATAGAAAGAGCGGTGCTTTTCAGCAGTATGTAAATCAGGGATCTTTATATGTATCTGATGATGTAAATTACACTCACCTATGAAATATGGAGAGGGGAGAGAAAAGGAATTGCATTTACCTTTTTTCAGTATTTCTCAAATAGGCAAAGCTGTCTCTATGAGTTTACTTCAGCCACAGTAGATCAATCACCATCTGCCTCCAAAACTGACAAATTGTTACTTGCTCTTCTCTGGACAGTGAAATAAAGTGTCGGTCATGTTTAACTGAGAAATCAATGTTTTTCAAATTGGCTACAGGTCTGTAAGTATCCTTTGTGATTATTGTCACAAGAGCCTCACACAGTATTTGAAGTAACGTACTGTGTGTTCTCGGACAAGACAAGGAAATCGAGACTACTACAGCACTATGCCCAAATTCAAACCACTCTTGACACTGGAGTCGGTCTCAATCACATCGGTGAGGGATAAGGGAAGCTCTGTAGGAAGAAGAGGAAAATGAGATACTTTGTCATGCTACAGCATCACAAAAAGCAATATTAAAATTTGATAGTCTGAAATACTTTGTCATCAGGGATTTTTTTTGACTGATATTTTTCCTGTAGTAAACTTCTATTTGTATACTTTATACAGTACTCTTTAGATAGTCCTGTTCACTATTTTCAATACTTATAAGTTTCTTACAACTGTTATTTCAGAGGGGAAATAACACAGAAACAGAACTGTGAGCTTTTTCATTTTGTTTCCTTCAAAATTTACAGCTGCTTTAAGCAAAAACGTTGGTATGTTTGGCTGATTTCTTATTTTCCAATGATAAAACAATGTCTCACATAAATTACAGAAACTGAAAAATTACTTTTTGTGTTTGTAAATCAGGCAAATAAATAACTCCTATAGTTCCTAATTATTATTGAGCCTCGCACATAAGAATGTGATTAGACTGACTACAACTGACACTTGTTGTCTGAGATACGATGTTATTAAGTCCCTTTAGGGAGCTTTAGAACAACCACCACTTTTAGAGCAGAAAGATTTTCTTTGCATTAGCTCATTTAAGAAGCTATTACATGGGACTTACTACCAAAAAGATGCCAGGAAAAACACTGAGCAAACAGCTGAAGTTGAATTTGCACATCTCCACTCTCTGTCAAAACATCTCACAACCTTAAAGTGTTTTGTCAAGATTATCTATAGCAAAGCTATTTTTTATATATCAGGTAAAGGTATGAGATAGGTTAAATTAAGACTATATGGAAGAATACTCACTGATTTTTCTTGAAATTAAGATTTCAAAGACCTTAATTTTGTAAGCAGTTTACAATTTTGTACCTAAAAATATGCAGATGCAAAGTGGAGAGTCAGGTAATGGCCATTTTCAATTTCTGTAATCCTGCAATGAACTGTTTTCCTGACACCCATAGTTGAGAATGAAATTACACAGTGAAGTACCACAGAACTGGTATGTATTAAATAAGTACATACCTATTGACTATGAGATTTGTATTCTGAGATTGAGAACATCAGAAAAGCTGTGAGAGATACATAATCTGAAGCAATACAGTTCACTGAAGAGACAATAATACCAAGGAGTTACAGATTTCAGGGACTTATCCTCACCTCCACTTCAATTTTAAAGCTAATATTGCTGCAAAGGCATGTGATGACAACAGCTAAACCTCAGGCCTCCTTGTTTTTTCTGTTGTCTCTGGGTATCTTCACATACTTAATCGAAGTCTGGGATGGAAGAATTTAAAAGATACTTAAATGTTCCTTCCTTGTTCAATGAATAACTCTGTGGTACAAGTAATGTGTCAGAATTCACTTACTGCTTCTCCTCAGGGTGCTTTAAAGAGCATCATCTTGCTGCCAGTAGTTCTGGACATGAAGCCAGTCCCAGGGTGGATTTAGAGCAGGGGCAAGAGTCTCAGCAGAGTTCTTCTTTCCCATAAACACTGAGATTCTCTGCTGCTCTCTGTAGCACAGTTCTGAAATGAGTCCTATATGTAAAGATGTGTTCACAGTCCAGGAGGTCCCTACTTTGCAGTTCCCACTTGTAACTGATAGTGAAAACTGGAAGGTAGGGTTTTCTGCAAGTGCAGTGTTCACTGACCACAGGGAAAACTTCTGAAAAAATTCAGGTTCATAAATATGAATACATTTGAGTGAGGAAAAACTGATCTTTTATGGAGTTTGCATTGCATTTCTGCTATTGCAGAGGAACACAGCAATACAGTATGAGTTATTCAGCATGGCCAAAAACTGTAGTCCTTACTCAGATTTTACTCAGGAAAAAACACCTTTGAATTGAGTGAGAATTTGCTTGACTAAGGACTGAAGAGAGTGGTTTGAATCTTACCAGCATTGCTTGATGCTAAGTTGGGCAACAGTTCTCATTGCTAATTTGGCTGCCTTGTTGGCCTTCTCTTGGGTTCTGGATCTGCTTTTGCTGTGTGTTATTCATAGCTTATATTGCTAGTTCAGATTGCTTCTCTTTGTTCTTTTCATTTCCAGTAAATGTTTTGCAGCTATTGTTCTGCTGCTGGTAGATATTCATGGAACCCGGCATGTGGAAATTGAACCTCAGCCCAAATTTAATTAAAGCTGCTAAGCATGTTCTCACTACAGTGCTCAGAAGGAATTTTGCTGACCCTCTCTCAACAAAGCACAAATTTGTTTAATTTATCTGATGTGTTTACAATGCAAAAATATAAGAGCTTGATTCACAAATCTTAATGCTTCTCCAGTAAAATAGATGGAGCAGCACCCATTTACAGCCATCATAAGGTCAATTATAAATGCTTATTCTGATCTAAAATAGTCATACAAGAAAATCACTAAATGTGTGTGCTGTAACATCACCTTGTTTTGTAGATTTAATACTGCTTTAAAGTAAGATATTCTGAATAATAATTAGTACCAAATTATGCCATAGCCTACTAATATGCAGCAAATCTAGCTAGGTTATCACTCGTATGTCTTATGAGCCATACCTAGCCATGGTTTATCCTCTATTCATGCTACAGGGTACGAAATTCCTGGGTGCCAACCTGCCTATGGCAACCTAGAATTCTCCAGGGCAGGCTCGCAAAATCTTCACCTACTCTCTGGGACAGGTAACTAATAAGTGATGTTTTGTGAAGTTATGCTTTCTTTCTAACTTTCTGATGTCCATAAAAATGTGTCATTTCTTCATGTCACTCTGTAGTCTCTCATTGTTCAGTTGCTCTGTGTTTTCTGAACTAGGGGAATAGTAGTCTAGATGCTTGCTTCAGCCAAGCCTGTAATAATTGTTATTAACATTATAAAAACTGAAAGTTTCTTAAGAATCTAAAAGATCCACAGCTGCTTACTACCAGTTAATGTTTCTGGCTGAGTAGTTTTTACAATACAGATGCATTGCAATTTATGGTTGATGCTACAGTTATCTGGGCAGTTCACCCATCTTTCTTAATTGCTGGTATGTATGTATTTTCTCTCCTTTATTAGGTTTACATTAATTTTAGGTCTCCTGAAGTAAGGATTTTTTCAGCATTATAGGTACAGAGATGTCAAAAGGATGGAGGAGTTATGACTGATTCTAGTTTACATTCCAATGCAGCACATAGTAGTTTAAGTAATGATTCATTTTTCCATATTTTGCTTAGATTTTCTTCTGCTTTTCTCCTGAATATATTCTTTGTTCTTTGTCCTATGACTTTGTTTCAAGTGGCAGGTATGTAGAAGAAATGTCATTCACTGATTACATAATTTTCAATGACATATGAAATATTGAAATATATTGCAAAGTAAGAAAATAATTAGATAAAAAGAAGTAAAGACAGGCTAAGCTTTAGATTGCCTTCTTGCAGTCTATTGATTTCCTTTGAATAACTAGTGTGAATTTTCAACCTGAGAGTGCTGCTAGTGTAGGAAAGACAAAAGTGAGATTCCTCTGGATTTTATTTGGCACAGTCTACATTCTGTGGAGTGAAGAAAACAATAATCTTGGAAAAGCGTTTTGAATTCCTTTTTTTCAGTACCCTGGAGCTCTGTACATGCATTTTACTTTTATCTGGGTTTAGGTAAGCTTGATGCAAAAATAGCTTTGCTCTGCTGCTTGTCCTTGTAACCAGCAGATGACCAGTGAAGTGAAATATAACCAGGGAATATAAAACTGCCTTTCTGTAGAGCTCAGGGAAAGGAAAAAAAAAGTCATTTCCTACCTTCACTGTCCACTTGTAGTTCTTATGCTCAATAGAAAATAGACTTACTCTTCTGGAGGACAATATCACAGTTTGTCTCCAAGTATACCAAAGCTTAAAATGTACAAATCCAGGATTCTAGCTCAGGATATTTAGCAATTGCATAAAAAACCATAATCAGCCATTGAAAGATATTTTTCAATTCCCTGCCTGTGTTTTAAAAGACCCACAATGATCTAAATTTTTAGGGAGATTTTAGTATGTCCTGAAAGTTTGTTTCTTTGCTGTTTATTAACTCACATTTTAATCACACTGTTCCAAGATACCTAGATTTCAAAAATGCATCTGGAAACTTTCTTTCCAATTATATTAAAAACCATCAGCTTGCCAAAGGAACTAAAAGACAAAAGAAACCAAGATGAAAACATTCATTTGTGAAAAAAAAAAAAGGAAGTGCCCTGTGTTTAGGTAATCCAAATCTCAGGGCACAAGAGGAATTTTTGGGAAAGCCTAGAGTAAGGGAGCTGCTTCTTCACTCTGGTTCTTTAAGGTGGTGGTTCTGCAGGGTAGGTGAAATGACAAGGCTCTTTGGTCCCCTCTGAAGAAGCATTTTGGGTATTGCTTTTCACATGAATTGTGCAAGCATCTTTTCAGATTAATGCCTGTTGCCTGATTTGTTCCCTCCAAGCTTGCAGAGAGCTCCTTCATTTACCGGCTCAATCAAAAACCTACAGAAGAGCTAATGTCAAGGTGTTGGACTGCTTACAGGGGTTCGGAGGAATGCAGTCTTGTTCTCTCTACATCCACATATACCCACAAAATAAAAGATAACAAAACAGTCTTGCACTGAAAAGCCAGTTGAGCTGGGGGAGAGGGATGAAATAGACTTGACTGAACAAATAAATCATGACATGATGTTGGGAGGAAGATTGCATCAAATGATGACACAGCATGCTGAACAGTGGGCAACTTGCTAGAGGTGAACTCAATTATACTCTTCTGGAGTAGAGTTCTCAGTTAACAAGTCCCAAAATAGTGTGCTGCAGTGTATAAAAACAAGGTAGGGCTTAAAATAATTAGCCAAAGATGACAGATGGCAATTCCTTTCTGGTTTTACCCTTCTCTTCTTTTGCTGCAATATCAAGTAGATCAAAGAACTGAGTATCATTTGTTATTGTAGAAAAACTAAAAATATCTTGAAATATTCAGGCAAAATTAGTTCATTCAGATAGCAGCCAGTACCTCTGAACTCCTGTTCAATATCTTATACACATGTTTGTGTGTAGTAAGTTTTCCTCAGAATCTGGAGAACAGCTGAGAATTTGTGTGTCCAGGCTAAGGACTATTATGTAATCAATTCATTAAATCAATTTATTAATGCATTTAATTTAATCATTTGCTTGTGTTAACAAACCACTGATCTATTCTACTGCCAGAAAACCTGCCAAAAAGTCCTTAGAGCTCACCTCTCTAGCATGTCACTGAAGTTATATCATGCAGCTGTGTGTGATGGGGGAACTAAATGATAAAGAACAGAGATTGCATTACAAGTGACACACCAATGGCCACTGAATGTGTCTGAGGGGTCAGTGCTGTGCCTCACTCTAACCAACAGCAGCAATATCTCCCATGCTCTTTAGTAATCATATCTGGCAAGCACTGGCACTTTTTTTAAAGTCACTTATGGATTCAAGTTAAGAGATAAGAGATGAAATCCTGTCTTGTAGGTCTTCTGTCACAAAAGAGGATTAGAATGCAACTGAGTAGATATAATTAAGAAGAAAATTCAGTCATTTCCTCAAAGAATGAAATAAACACTGCTTAGAAAGAAAAAAAGCAGCTACATCTGCAGTTCCTCCTACCCACAGTCCCAGTCCCAGTAGTAATTCTGTCTGACTGGTCCTGAAGCCAAAAAAGTATATTTACTTTTTGCACCTGCTAAGTGTAACCTTTCCGATGAGAAATGTTAAACCAGCCCACTAAAATGAGTCCCTTGAGCCAGACAAAGATCAATTTCAAATTAGAGGAAAGAGAAAAGGATTTGGAAAGCAAGGATATAGCTAAGCTGAGAACTTTGCCCATCCTATGTCCATATGTTTTATATCAAATGAAGCATGAATAAAATTCTTTTCCTACTAAAGCACATTTCTACAGTACTTCTCTCAGTCTTTTAATAGAAAGAGTAAGATACATTCCAGCTTGCTCCTGGGCAGCAGGTTTACCCCTTCTCATTACATGTCCTATTGCAAATAAAGAGCACAATTCAGTAGGAACCACATTCGTGTTCCAGCACAGCTTGATCCAGGTGAATCAGGAAGGCAAAGAGACAAAAGCAAAACTGAGAAAGGTTTAATGACACAATTAAAATATAACTTTATAAGCTTGTGAGCTGATGTGGCAGGCTGCTTTCTGTAATTTCCAGAGGGAGCGCTTATCCATGACTACAAACCAAGGCAATCTAGAAGCTGGCCACTCAAAGCTGTAAGGAGAGTTGCTGCAACTGAAGGCAGCTTGCTCAATTGCCTGGAGAGCTCTCTTTGGCTTTTAAATCATAAATTGAAGTCTACCTCTAATTTTGCTACCTCAATTTCTCAATACTTCACTCATTTTTTTTTTTGATCCTTTCTCATCACTGCTTAGTAGTCTGAATTCCCTAGTGAGATGCCATGCAGACTGCCAGACATTAAAAAGCTGGCAACATCTGTTCAACAACTTTAAATCACTTTCTGTGTGAGACAGTCCCCCTCCCCCCAACAGCCTGTGCTATAGAAAGAAATATTTCTTGCAGTCAGCCTTTTCTGTCGCTTTTCTTATCCTTTCGTGCCCTTCAACTTTGCACTGTAACTCACCTTTTCTTCTAGCCAAATGTCTTGTGTGAAGATATTGGCCTAGGAAAAGATGGAAAACAGCAGCTCTTACAGAGATGAACCATTTTGCAGAGTCGTGTCAAGAGCAGTCTGGGCAGCAAGCAGTGTAAAGATCCCTTCGTCCCTAGGAAAAGACAGTGTAGTTATGTCTTTACTCTCTTGTATAAAGACTGGCTGAAGTTTGCCATACCAGAATTTAACTCTCTTCTCTCCCAGCTTCACCAGCTGACTCATTACAGATGTAGTTGAGAGTACGAGGCAACATTTGGATAATGCAGACAATTTGAAGTAGGGCATGAACATGAGCAGACTCCTTCATTACCATGAGAAAATAAGCATACTCATCTTTAGAGTATGAGTCAGAAAACATGTATTTGTCCCTGAATTGCATGCTTTTTTTCTTCTTTTGTAACCTTATTTTTCACCTGTTCATCCCTTCATTTTCTAGAAACACAGAGGAACAAATTGAACAGGAGCAGCCTTTATTCAGACTTCTGTAGGATCACTTAATGAACTTAAAGATTTCCATTCAAGCCACTGACTATCTGCCAGAGCTGAAATCAGTTGGTCCCCATAGACTTTAGGAAGATCCTAGCAGACACATTGGAGGCAGTTTGAAAGAAGGCAGAAATCATGACAGCTTCTGCTGCCTCTACTTCAGGATGCTTTAGTCACTTCTGAATTTCAGCACAAGGCTCCTTCCTTTTCACTGTGCACTACATTTATTTCTCTCATACAGCCAGCCTAACTACACTCCAGTATTTAACCCCAAAAATGCCTCATAAACAAAAGCTGTCATCTCATTAATGGGAAACAGAAATGTATTTAAAATACTCCAGGACCAAATCTGCTTAGCAGAAGTATTAAATTGGTCTTCATAGATCATGTGTCCTGGCTCAACTCTTCAGTCTCTGTAGAGATCTCTAACAAGCACAGCGATGGGCCAGCCAATGCAGCTGCTTGTGCTGGACAGTGCATGTCCTGGTTTGTAAATATACATTTTTCTGTCTCTATGAGCTGTTCTGTACAGTGGATTTCTTAGTGCTCTGCACAATAACGTGCTTCCTTACATGCAGGTCTGGATTCTCACTGTTCATTTTCATTTGCCGTTTGCAGGTTTCAGCATGCTGGGGGAATCATAATAGCCTGCTGAAGAAACTTCATTTAAATCAATCAAAACACCTTTAGTTTTTATTTCTCAAAGTTGTAATTTTATTCATGGTATTTCCATGCAATCCCTTCAAAGCCTTAGGTTATGAATAGTACCTTTAAACAAAGGACAATTTGTATGTCTTTATTATGAGCATATTTAAAAAATCTTGATACATTCCACTGCCAATGATGGCATTCAGTTAAGGCAGCTCATTGTTGAGAGTTGGTCCTCTAAGGGCTTTTTGCATCTCAACATGTAACTGGATTTTCATATCTCAGTTGCCTCACTATGGTTAATATTGAACACTCTGTTGGACAGAAGTGTCTGTGAGCTTCATATACTTGTTATAGAAGTCTTCCCTTCAATGAAAGACTGTCAGATCTGTATAACCAAAACATAATCAGCTTTTTTTTTTTTTTTTTAGAATCATAGAATAGTTAGGGTTGGAAAGGACCTTAAGATCATCCAGTTCCAACCCCCCTGCCATAAACAGGGACACCCCACACTAAACCAGGACACCCAAAGCTTCATCCAACCTGGCCTTAAACAGTGACAGGGATGAAGCACTCACAGCTTCCTTGGGCAACCCATTCCAGCACCTCACCACCCTCACAGGAAAAAATTTCTTCCTTAGATCCAATCTAAACCTCCCCTGTTGAAGTTTGAACTCATTACCCCTTGTCCTGTCACTACAGTCCCTAATGAATAGCTCCTCCCCAGCAGCCCTATAGGCCCCCTTCAGATACTGGAAGGCTGCTAGGAGGTTTTCACTTGCCAGCTCCTTGAGGGCCCATGGATGGATTTCATTAGGTCCCATGGACTTGTGCACATTCAGGTTCTCTTTTCTACCTCTTATGAAGATGCCAAATAGAGTTTAGACATATTTATCATATACTATCTTTTGCTTGGTCTGAGTTTTTAATTGTGCAAATTATGCAAGAGGCAGGTAGTCACATCCTAAGTGAAGAAAATCTACCTTCCAAACTCCAGCAGTATTTCTGTTTCACGGTAGTTATATCATCTCTCCAAGGTGCTGCAAATAAGTTCTTGTATAAGGGGCTGTCCCACAACACTTTGGACATCAGCTGCTAAACATCTTTTTCCCCACCTCCCCTCCAAATGACTCTATTGGTTCTGATAACACATCCCTCCTCTCTGGCTCAGGTTCTGCCACAATGCCTAGAACCCGAGGGAAGGACTCTGTTACTTGGTTTATGTTTCCATCAGTCATCTGGAAAATATCTGAGCTTCAGATTCATATCACCCACACGTTTGTTCTGAAACATATGTACAGGCCCTCTCTCTCACAATCCAAACCCAGCTTCAGGTTGTTTATTTCAAATTGAGTACTGGAAAGAAAATTCAAATGGTTTAATACTTGCAAAAAAGAAAAAAAAAATAAAAACCCACACCAAAAAGCACTCAGAAAGCTATCTATATATGTGTTTCTATGTGTGTATATATAACTATAGGAAGGAAAGATCTGCATGCAATTTGACAGGCAAACTGTTCATACTTCAAAGTTTCATGTATTTATAAAACTTCTTTGAAAGTAGTGGAGTAATCTGGTGGATGTGCTGTAGTGGAAAAAAAGATGGTGAAAAGTTACAAAAAAGTAGGTGAACAAAGTTTGTGTGAGCCTGGATTTACAGGAAAATACTTATTGTAGCACTTGGATACACATTGCTGAGGCTTGTTTGGGTATTTGCTTGATTGGGTATAAGTTAGACTGGATATAAGTTAGATTTGGTACAAGTTGGTTATGTACAAGTGGAGATGGTGAATAAAGAGCACAAGGATGCTGGGATTTGTGGACTGGGCTCTGGGTCTAAGGTGCAGCAACACAATCTATTTCCCCTGTAAAATTAATTTCAAGTCTATAGCCGGATTCTCGGAGTCTGTATCTAGGCTTTGTAATTTGATCCCATCCCCCACCTAATCAGATGGAGCAACTGCGAAGGTAGACACAAAAACTGCCTTTTGAAATGGTGACCCCAATCATGTAACACATAATCAAAACTTGATTAACATAGAAATCCAATTGCCGCTTCATTAAAGATCATTCATTAATCTGGAAAACACTTTGTAAAATGCTGGGACTTAATTTTCCAACAACTAAAAATCTAAAAAATATTGCTGAAGGGTCAAATTTAGTGACACAACTACCATCTCAAAGCTATTCCTCCTAAGCCAAGGCTTCAGGTGCCTTTCATGCAGCACTTCTACCTAAGGCAGGACGCAGACATCGCTTGACCCATGCCAGAGCCATGCCCTGTCACCAGCAGCAGGGCTGTGCTAGAATAAAAAGCCTTGGTAATGCAGACCATTAGCCATAGATCAGCAGGAGTTGATGAAGTCAACATTCCCTGGTAGTCCCAAGATGAAGTCTGCAATGTAGTACAGCTCTACTGAGCACCAATGCAGTGGCACTAAGGACCTGCTGGTATCTCTGTTAGATGAGAATGTCCCCAGACTCTCCGTCCCTAACTTTCTGCTCCCTTTGGTGTGAGCTACGTGTCAAGAAGAGGTCCCTTGGGGCCTTGCTTCCTGCGTGGTTGACTGCTCTTGTCTCTGATGAGAGGCTCTATTCAAAGATCAGAAACAAAACCAAGGATGTGGCTGCTTGCGCTCCTTGTGCTAAGCATCTCTTTTCAGAGGTCCACAGAAGTCTCAATCAGATGTGTTGGGAAATTACTTCCACAACAGCAAGTGCACAAGCCTGGCCCCAGACTCTCTGGCTGCCCACCACACAGCCAGACTCCTGATTGCCATTCGGTGGTGTAAGTCAGCACAGTATGGCTGGATTCACAAGTGATCCTGCTCTTCAGATTCTTTCACAGCCTGCAGGGCTGACTGTTTTTTTACCTTTCCCTAGATAAAATCACACAGATTGGAAGAAGAAAAGATGCTTTTTGAAAATCTCTTTCAGAAGCTATTTTTTAAATTTCCCTCAGTGTTCCCAAATTCCTGATCCTATGAAGCCCTTTTGCAGAATGTGACACATTGCAGACACGAAACAGATCTGATAAAGACTTTGAAAGCATTTAGTGGTGGTTTGTTGTTTGGTTGATTTTCTTTTTTGCTGGGCTTCCACACAAACCAAACGAACAAGAAAGGGAATACTATTACCTCATCTCATACACACAATACTGAGTCAGGAAGAGGGAGAGTTAGTTATCTGATGAGATGCAGTTTTCTGTATCTGAGCTATTTGACTAGATTCCCTTTGTAATTAATGGAAATGGGTACTTCCAGGTTTGTGTCATCTCATCTAAAAGTAGTCTCCTAAAACAGCTTAGATAAATTTCATCCTGATGACAGTGCCTGCTCATCACAGCTGACAAAGAATGGGAGCCAGAGAGAACCAGTAGTACTAATATTGTTTCTGATCAGGTCATTCTTGCCTATTTGACTGGAATAGCACGAGGCACACTTGTCAAAGCCAAGTACAAGACTCAGATCCCCCAGACTGCAATCCTGGTTAATTGCTACTTACACATTCCCTCTTCCAAGGCAGGAAGTTTACCTTCAGGATGCTGTTAGTTTGACTTAGGATTTCACAGCTGCATTAAAAGGTCTGTTTCACTGCTCAGAAAGTAGAACTTTCAATATGCTTTTTTCAGTATATTTGATATGGGCATTTATGTTGCCATTGTTTTGCATTCCTTTCAGTGCTAATTTCCTTCCTAATGTCATTAATCATATTTTGTTTTACTCACAGAGCTATGAGAAGGAATGTAATGATTCAGGGAGAATTTCAAAAAATGGGTTTAAGCAACATCCCAGAACCATCTACACATCAAAGCCTTGAAGTGGCAGACAGATGTGAGAGTGTTGCTGCTGAAGCAGTTTGACCAGCCAGGTGTAAATATGGGGTTTCCAGGACACTGTAGCAACAGGGCAGAACCGCAGACATACACTCTCAGGGAGTAACAGACCAGGGAGCACCCTCTTTGTGGATGATCCGAAGATATCAATCTCTGGAAATCTTCTGGCCTCCAGGCAGCTGAATAGCCCCAACTTTGCATGCCAGCACTCCTCTGTCATCAGGCCACCTGCCAGGCAGATAAGCTGGCAGAAGATCAGACAGGTAACAGGTACAGTGAAAACCTGTTTGTACTCCTCAGAATGGGCTATCGCCACATGGCGTCTCAGCTTTGCCTGAAATGCTCCAATGGAAATATGTTCACCTGGAGCTTCCTCAGCCATCATTACACATGAAACCCACCCAAAAGCTGCAGGATGATAGGTACATGTTGTCTATCTCCATTGCGTTCATCAACCTACACACCTTTCCCTGGGGCTGAAGCTGTACAGAGTGACACCAGTACTTACCTTAATGTGCAGGCTGGCAGGAATATTTAGGGAAAATATTAACCATTTGGACCGCTCACTGCCCTTTATGGACAGATACCTATTGGAGAGGGAAAGATAACACCAGGAATACAAACACCTCTGTACCAACTTTCGTGCAAGCTGGGATGGCAAAATTTTAATGTTAGGAAAGTACTCAGATTATTTGGTGGTACTTGAAATTACCCACACAGCCTTTGCATCTTTCTCCTGTAAAATAGACCTTTTTTTCACTAAATGTAGAGCCTGAGCAGTACTAACTCCCACGTCATAATATCTCCCCTGAACAGTCTCTGAATTGTTGCTAAGGATCAACTCTAGCAATAGGATTCAATACTGAGGCTTGGAATTTCTCTGTAGGAGCACTGCCTGAGGGAAGAGGGCTTTAAAGTGCCTGGCAAGCAGCAGCTCCAGAATTTAAATGTGTCAAGTATTGGCAGTGATAAAATACCTGGGACCACAAATTTCTCTGTCAACATATGTTTTCATATTTACTTTATATTTTTATGAGTATAAAAAGAGCTAATTGGTGAAAATAATACTTTAGAAAGTCTGAAGACCTCTTTTTAATAACCTTTAAAGTAGCTTCCCTTGAGAGGCTTTCTTTCATTAGTCTAAATATTTAATATTGTACTTACTGTTCTTGTTTTTAGAGAAATGCTTTAATGAAGCAAAACGGGTAATGACTTGCAATCCACTGGTTGTCAGAGGAGCAGGACTTTAGAGCTTATTTAAAGGAATAGAGAGCCACTCTTACAGAAGGTCCTACTCTACAGGATTTTTGAACCCATTCTGTAATTCCACATTCCTTCCAGCTGTCAAAGTTTTGTCCTGAAACTTTGACCATAAAATACGGGATATGTGTGTACTAGGACCTAGCACCAGATTTCCAGAGAACATTTTTTATTTGTGAAAAAGTACTCTCCTTTTGACTGGCTGTACTTTTTTCCATTTAATTATTTTCTTAGTTACATATATATATATAACTATATATATAAATAAATATCTTCCTTCCTTCCTCCCTTCCTTCCTTCCTTCCTTCCTTCCTTCCTTCCTATCTCCTTCCCCTTCTTCTTCTGCTTCCCCTTCCCCTTTCTCTTCCTCTTCCTCCTCCCCTTCCCCTTCCCCTTCCCCTTCTCCTTCTCCTTCTCCTTCTCTTTCTCCTTTCTCCTTCTCCTTCTCTCCTTTTCCTTCTCCCTTTCCTTAAAGATGGCTATAAATTCTCTGCTAATCAGCATGCTCATGTAAAAACATGATTTCATTATTTCAAAAATTTTTATTTTCTGTTTAATAACTTGTATTTCAATAATTACTTACTCTTATCTACGTACTACTACATCTTAAGTAATCCCATCATAAACCAAGTGTTATTGCTCTCGTCTAAAAGCAAAAAGTTCTCTCAAAACCAGCCAGCAGACTTTGTTTGTGTCAGATGAATCAAAGCAGACACTGAGCAGGAGTCCTGCTATGTTTGGGAGGGTATCAGGATGCCACCTCATCTTTCTAGCTTAGGTGGAAATGAGAAGAGTTTTTTCAGAATTATGGTTTGATGAAGGAGAATAACTTCATTCTTTGAGGTTTCCTAACTTATGCCTTAACCTCTGGGGTTTCTTTCTTATTTTGTACAAAGTTACAGCTATGCTTTACTACCCAAAGCATTATGTGGAAGAGTGCATGTATGCAAACTGTTTCAATGAAGCTTCTTAAAATAGGCTTAATTTTAATGGGATATATAATCCCATTCTGAAAGCAAAAAAAATCAAGACTATGAACTTTTCAAAGTGAATTTCAAGTGGAAAAAGGGCTGAGCCTGAAGTGAAGTATATTAGTAAAAAATTTTCTGAACTGGGAGCCTAACAAAGCCCTGCCTTCCACCTAAGGATCAAGATTTATTCAGAACTCAAGTTTTGAAGCGCAAATTTACCCACATAGACAGGTCTAGGCATACAGGCATATGCAGAAGCAACGTCATTTCAGAAGTAGGGTACTTTGTTCCTATCTGATCTTCACAAAACTGAGACCCAAAGCAAGAAGGTACCGGCATGAGGAAGCAGAAGACAAAGTTATTAGTGGCCATTAACTTATCTCTTTCCTTTGTTAAACAGTTTCCAGCTATTACTGACTTCATCATGTCATTCCCAATATATTTGTACACATACAGCCCCTCTTCCCCCCAAGGGGTCAAACTCTGCCTGTGGCAAAAATTCCCCAGTGGATCAGGATGTTATAACCTCCCCTGAAATGGCTTAATCTGTATTAATTGCACTTGTCTAGCATAAAGCAGCAGCCTTATCCTTTTTATCTGAAACTAGCTGGAGAACCTACTGTCTACTTTTAGTACAAATCCTAGTGGTTAGATTTTTAGAGCAGCAGACTTGAGATCAAATCTTTTTTTCACTCTAAACAGTTTTGACACTGTAACTCCCACTTCACGGAAGAAAAACCAAGTTGCAAGGCTGCAGGAAGGAAAACTAACCACTATTCTTTCCCAAGATGAGCAGATGACTGGCAAAACCAAGCTAAAAGCAGAGATGTGAAAGGCAGTGTGATGTGGTAACATCATGAATGAGGACATGCAGAAATGAGCAGCATGGGTTCACATTATTATTTCCCTAGATAATTTGTGGGGTTAATTCAGCAAGTGAAATATAAAAGCTAAATGACTGCATTACCTGGAGCTGCACTGAATGCCTGCATTAGGTTATATTAAGAGAATATAGCTACAAGTAGTAATAAAACTGCAACCACACAATATGTGTAATTGAAATAGAGCACTGTGTTGGCAAAACATTAGACATTTCCTAGGTCTAACCTGCATGGATCAAGTAAGCAGCAACTATAAAGCTTTAGTATTAAGTTACTGAAGCTCCTATCACAGCTTGTAGAGAAGGAAATCACAATGAAGACAGCTAAGTGTTTCTTGAAGACTGGCATGTTGATCCCAACTCTCTTGTCTAATTAAAGACCCAAAATGTTATTCTACCGATGGCAGTACTCACTTGACATTAAAGGGAATCAAGATTTGCCATTCTTTTATGAAGAATTATTTTTATCATATGATTAAAAACAAGCAAGACAATTCACAATGCATCATAGAGTAGCACTTTTGTCTCTAGGTGACAGCAGACTTCAGTTCCATAAGTGTCTCAGAGGTCCCACCTGATGTCAAGAGATCAGCTCAGTACTGAGACTGCAGTATGTGAGCCAAGTTACAGTCACCTCCAGAAAATATCAGCTCTGACCAGAACCCCATCCTACTGTACAGCTGGCAAACATGCTACAAAACTTATGAGCTTACAAACTAAACAAACAAGGTTAAAAAGGATTGTGTGGATAAGAACTGAGGCAAGTGCAGACTGGCTTACCTGAAGTTACACAGTCAAGCTCCAGTAAAGCATGGAAGGCTCATCACTGAAAATCCAGTGGGATTATCTGGATGCAGACAGCAATTTGACCTTCATGATAAAAATTTTAGACTCATAGAATCATAGAATAGTTAGGGTTAGAAAGGACCTTAAGATCATCCAGTTCCAAACCTCTGCCATGGGCAGGGACACCCCACACTAAACCATGCCACCCAAGGCTCTGTCTAACCTGGCCTTGAACACTGCCAGGGATGGAGCATTCACAGCTTCCTTGGGCAACCCATTCCAGGGCCTCACCACCCTCACAGCAAAGAATTTCTTCCTTAGATCCAATCTAAACCTCCCCTGTTTAAGTTTGAACCCATTACCCCTTGTCCTATCACTACAGTCCCTAATGAAGAGTCCATCCCCAGCAGCCCTATAGGCCCCCTTCAGATACTGGAAGACTGCTAGGAGGTCTCCACGCAGCCTTCTCTCCAGGCTGAATGGTCCCAACTTTCTCAGCCTGTCTTCGTATGGGAGATGCTCCAGTCCCCTGAGCATCTTCATGGCCTCCTCTGGACTTGTTCCAACAGCTCCATGTCCTTTTGATGTTGAGGACACCAGAACTGCACACAATGCTCCAGGTGACGTCTCACGAGAGCAGAGCAGAGGAGCAGGATCACCTCCCTCGACCTGCTGGTCACGCTCCTTTGGATGCAGCCCAGGATACGGTTGCTTTCTGGGCTGCAAGCGCACACTGCAG
>NDXB01013968.1:17762-45707 GCA_002631895.1 Agapornis roseicollis
TGCCCAACCTTGTGCCTGGGATTGCTCCAACCCAGGTGTAGGACCTTGCACTTGGCATGGTTCAACTTCATGAGGTTGGCATCAGCCCAGCTCACAAGCGTGTCAGGGTCCCTCTGGATGGCATTCCTTCCCTCCAGCGTATCCACCGAGCTACACCTTGGTGTTGCTTGTATCTATCTCCCAGCTTTATGCTATTTTATGTGATCTCTAGATTAAAGAGAAAAATAACAGTGAAAACCTCCTTTCTCCAAATTCTGTGCCTAGTGCTTGTTTAGTCAAAGTGTGTGACTGAAGTCAGCTTACAAGCAGGGCGTAAACTCTTTGTTAGTGAAAGAACTGAGAAAAATTAAGGATCACCCCTGTGTCATACTCTTTGCACCCACAGAAGTGGGAATATGGGAAAAGATCCATAACTTTAAAATTGCTATAATATTATTACCATCTCCAGCAGCATTATGGCCAGGGATTAGGGTGGAAATTGTATCAAGTAAGACAAAATCTTCTTTCTCCACAAAATATAACTTGTATTATTAGCAAGGAAATATTTTTGCACAGTTTATTTGGAAATGCTTCTCTATAGATATCTGCTACTTCAGTCATGGTACGTTAAGATAACTCTAAATGACAGGTCCTGTTTGAAACCAAACTGTACTGTATTTTATATTATAATGAGGACTCTTTTACAAAATATTAGTTAATGAGATATTAGGAACTAATGCACTGGAAAGGCCAGATGGGAAGATAGTCAACTGTCTAAATCAGATTTTCACAGTGAAGTAAACAAATTACTAAGCACACTTATCTGGTTTAATGCCAACCTATACTCTAGGGAGCTGATCAAAGAGTGGATCATGAAAAGCTTTTTGGGAGCAGCTAAATTCTACAGCTGTGGTCTTTGTTTTTCTAGTACTTTGCAAGAACAGAAGGGGGAATTACGAAAGCGCCTATCGTACACTACCCATAAACTGGAAATGCTTGAAACTGAATTTGATTCTACACGTCAGTATCTTGAAATAGAATTGAGACGTGCTCAGGAGGAACTTGAAAAAGTAACTGAAAAACTGAGAAGGTTAGTAACTAACTTTTTGAAATAAACAGTCTTTAGGAATTTATAAGTGGCTGTGTAAGATGTATGAATAAAAATATAGTCATATAGTCCCAAACATAGATAACTTATTATTCATTATGCGTCATGCTTTCATATTGAATATACATGTTTCATTTATCCAAACATATGTTACATACCACATGAAGTTATTTACATGTGATATGTAAGATGTCTCTGTATTTATAGTAAATATGCATATAGAAATGTACAAATATAAGTGCATATGACATTTTATGCGTAAATATACATGTGGATTAGTGCCACATTATGTTACACATACAAAGATTATATGCACCCTATATATATGTACTTATAATTTATATATACAAATAAATCTTTTTTCATTAGTTTAGCAGTGTGTTTTCTGTTGCTATTCTCCATTGCATTGGTACAACAGAATAGAATTTGGTCCTCCACCACTCAAAGCTGAGACTATGTACAATTCAAATGCTATTATGACATTTTACATTATGCTATACATATCATTCACTTCATCATCCCAAGTAGATTGGAATGATACCAAAACCTATTATTATTTAAAATTGTTGAAGCTGTGGTACAGAGCCATTGCAAATCAGGGGCCCAGTTAATGTTAATGATAAATTATAATACGCATGCACTGCTGACATTCCTGGTGCTGATTAAAATGGTCTGTAATCTAGCTTTAAATTTATCACTGATTCTTATTATCAATTTTTTCATTTGTTTGCAAAACTTCTGAACCTAAAATTATCCATTTATGCAAGAATGTATTTGCATTTCTTGTGAGATGTTTCTAAAATGATGTAGATAATTGAACTGTTTGATTTAGCTCATTGGATGAGTCAAAACAAAATCCAGAATGAATCATCCCAGGGCTTCATACCCAATTCATACCCAAAGAAATATCTTTTATTCCTTGCAGAAGGCAAAACCCAAACCAAAACAAAGCCAGAAACCACCAACAAACTGAGTCAGTCAAATCATTTGATCCAAATTTTAAAGAGAATGAAGCCATAAGACCTCAAATTAGGAAACAACCTAATGTGATCTTATAACTTAAATGCTTCCTTAACCAGGGACACTTCTTATGACAAGGCTAAAATCTACACACATCTATCAAGAGCAGTCTGGAGGGTGTCCATGCTGTTTTCTTGCCAACAGTGTATTTCCTATCACTTCACTGAGCTATGAAAATTAACTTCACTCTTGACATAGGTTTGCTCCAGCGCATTACAAGACAGGGAATGCTGGTACTCTTTTCTCTTGAAGAATTATTTCAGACACAGTTGCCATAAATTAGCAGAGGTGCTGAACATCCAACTTTTGTCAAAACAAAGGGGCTTCCTAGTCATTGGGCACTGATGAGTTAAGCACTCTTCAGAACTCAGGCTAGGCAGTCTAGGCTGAACATCAGATTGGTAGAACTGACTTTCCATCTTCTAATGGGCCATTGTACCATATTACAAAGAAAACTTACATTAAAAATTATGTTTCAGGCAGGTGATTACTCCCCTGAAGATATATCATATTTAAAGCCCAAAGTATTTTATGAGGTGAATGTTAAAAATGTTTTGATTGAGAATAGCAAGGTATATCACAAGTTGAACTACATTTCCCAACCTGGAGAAGGATAACATCTAATACAAAACTGCCATCCAAAAGCATATCAGCAACATGTCACAAGGAAAATAAGTGTGAGAAAAACAAGGAACTAGAATTAGTTTCAGTAATGTATCTCTTGCTTTATTCAACAACAATAAAGGGAGAGAAATCCACACACACAAACCTCAAAATAAATAAGCCCTGTGTACAGGATCCTCTTGTATACTAGAGAACATTTTCTGTTATTAAACTTCCGTAACTAAGTGCAGAATTTTTCTGAGAGGCTGAATGGCCGTGTACTTATATTCCTTTCTGAATGAATGCCTTCAGTATCTTAATTTATCCAGAATTACCTGTGTTGCTGCTAGGCCTCCCCTCTCTTAGCCAAACAAGGAGGTCACTTATGTGGCTTAATGGTCAAGTTTTTGACCTCTCTACAAATGTTTAGAGGTGGTCTTTTTCTTTATTTCTGGTGGAAGCAAAAGCAGGACACTGCTGAGCAAGTTTGAATACATTAACTGTAAAGCATAGGTTCTGAAAAGAGATTGGGGATCTACCTCACAGTAGTCCCCTATCTGATATTATCGGCACAACTCTTTTTTTAGGATAAAATTAAAAAAAACCTCAAATGCCAACCTTGGAACCAAACCTGGACTCCATAGTTCATGCTGGGTTTCCTCCTTGAGACCCTACTTTGAACAACAACTTGTCCCCCTTCATGGCTTTTACCAGAACAGGAGAAATAAAGCCATACAGAGATTCACACACACACACAGAGTTGTTTCACCAAAAGCAACTTATTTCATGGATTGACAGGGTGTTCTGCACAGAAATCCTGTAGTGGTTTTAGCTTTGGAGTAAGTGAAGGGAAAACTCCCTTGTTCTTGTGAGAAAGTCCAACTGGTGACAACAGAGAGAAGAAAGGATTTTTGAACAAGAAGTTCCTGTTTTAGCAGTCGCTCTTCAAAGTTAAGCTGCACTTTGGGTGAAATTCTCTTCTTTCAAGAAAGTCAGCTCAAGCCTGTGTTTTACTTTAGATGTATTTCATGGCCTTAAGAGGTCTTGAGACTGAGTAGAAACAGAGAAACACAGGCTTTTGCAGACTTGGTGATCTACAGTCTTAGAGAAGAGTGTATTGTCTGTGGGTTAGAACCCAGACACGTAATGTTCAATATGGTCAGAATACATTTCATTAGACCTTAATTTGGTCAAGAATCTAAACCTGCATTTAATGCATGCCCATATATGCACCTGCAGGCACATGGGTATCACCTAACAATACAAACAACAAAGCAAGCCATCAAAAAATGGTAATAAGTTATTGATTCACAGGAGCTTATTCTTGCAGCAGTTTTGCAGGGTAACGAAGCTGACCTACTGTTTGCTTTCATTACAAAGAAGCCTGCTTTACAACGTTAAAATGTTTCATACAACATTCAGACTATCTGGGTGTATATTTTCTGCAAACAAGGTTAAGTTACCATTTGTCTATCTGATCATTTTCAAATTTGAATAATTTTCCCAATTCCTTTTCTTTTTTACAGTGGTGCCCACAGATTAATTTAACTATTCTGTTCCTCCTTTATCCCGTAAACACTTCCTTCCTAATATTTCCAGGTCCATTTCTCTCCTCACCACCCAAATCTGCTGACACTTCTTTTGGCACAGTGGATTTCCAGTTTAGGTTATATGCATATACGTGCATGTGTATGTGCTTGTGTATGTGTGCACATATTTGTGCTTATTTTGACTACCTTTGCGTACTGTTCTCAATAGAAACGCTTTCTGAAGCACAATTTCCTACTTAATGTGGATTTTTCAATTAGATTAGATTTTATTTTACTGGGGAGTGGTCAGGATTTTTCCATGCTAAATTAATGTGTTAAAGAACTAGGGTTTGTGGCCTACTTTCTCCTAAACATACACCAGAGGAAAATTTGATAGTCAAAGAGAAAAGAAATCAGAAGCAGAGAAGCAGACTGTGATAAGCTCTTGCAAAAATCCTCTACCTATCTATGGCATGGAAGTGTTGCCATCAAAGAGCAAATATATTAATGGTAACCAACCTTCTCATAATCTATATTAAGAGAAAAAGTGCCAACAGAAGCTGAGAAGGAAACCCAGTGCTGTATTGCCACCCTCACAAGCCAGATGTCCAAGTGGCAATTAGCAGTTGCTGCTGGTTTTATTAATGAACTCAAAGTTCTAGAAAGGGAAACTTCAGGATCTCTCCTGAGTTCTCCTCACAGGTCTACACTGCAGAGCAGACCTGAGTATGGAGACACCTGAGATAGAAAAGTCCTGAACCAATATTTTTTTCCCCCTTTTCTTTCAGGAATTTATACCAATGGTTTTGAACCCATGCAAAATTTTAGGAGGCTGCAGGTGCTAAAAGTTTCCATCAGTTGAACACTACCTCTAATAGAGCCACAAGCTGCCTGGGTGCAAAGCTTTATTATAGAGAAAAACTGCAGAACACGAGAGAGGAGATCAGACAGACCTGGGGCACTTCAGGTCTCAGCCAGCAGGCCTTATCATACTTCTTAAATCCTTTTTCTCCACATCACAGCACACAGCCTTGCCAGCAAAACATAACTATGTTTGTGCTGAGTAGCAGTTTGCAGGCAAAGCCAATCTAAGCCTTTTTGCTCCCACTAATTTACCAAAATCATTTCTGATTTTGCCTGTGCCATGAAAACCTGGGTACAAGGTACCCTGAGATTTCTCTCTGTTGTGCTGACAGCTAAATAGCCATGAAAATCCCAAGTATACCCAGCTGTGCACAAATAAATGTCTATACAGAGGCTTAGTTGCAAATGCTGTGTTTAACTGGAGCACAGACAATGCAGAGATCTGTAAACTTCAATCAATCCTTTAAGTCACACAGACATTTACACAATGGTAGTGTGAGAACTGGTGAGTAATGACCAAAACCATAGGTTAGTTCAAGTCTCACAGATTTTCAGCCCATTTGGGTAACCACCTTAGCAAACACAGTACCACAAATCCACCTTAGAGTGAGAAAATCTCCACTCTGTATCTCTGTAAAATACACATGACACTGAAACTTCTCCCAGGCTCTCAATGCACGTTTGAAATGGATGGCCTGAGGCTGGGCTGACCCTTGATACCCCAGGGAGATTCATCATTTATGCCCACAGAGCAGATGTCCTCTGCACAGAACTCCTCTTCCAGGTCTGTGGGCAGATGTTACCAGATTACTTGGAGCCTCAAACCAGAGTACTTCATGCACTGCAAGGGGCACCATGAGCCACTGGCCTGTCCCTGAACGGAGAATTTTTATCATTTAACTGGAAAGAAAATCTCCATGGCAACAGATACAGAGAGAGAACTGAACCATTGCATTGCTTCACTGCCTCAAAGGGACGAGTTGGACCCCTCAGTTTTCAATGGCATAGTTCAAATGCAAAACTTCATTCCAGGTTTAAGAGCCAATCCTAACCATACAATAAACCAAAGAGACTTCTTTAATCCCAGTCCCTTCCTGATCATCATGAAAACTACACACAGATCCATGCTTCTTAGAGCAGTGGCTTTCTGCTGAAAAAAAAACATGCATTAAATCTGTGATCACTCTTACAGTGAACAAACCCTAACACTTACATGCTACCTATAATCAACTCACTACTGAAAATACTTTGGCCTGTTGACCTAAGATTCCCAGTACAAACATATAGTTTTCACAGCTGAACTTCTAGCATTTGCTTTACATCCTGCTGAGATGGTATGTACAAACATGACCAAGGACCTACCCTCCATACCTTCAGTGAAGAGAAAAGGAAACCTTTCTCACACCTACCAAAATAATGATGCTTTTCCCACAGGCAGTGCAGCTTGTTCATTACAATGCCAAGGTTACCATCGAAGCAACCTAAAGATGTACAAATTGAAACTTTGGTGCATCTTTCTACAACAAGAAGGGAAGCCTCATTTTGTGATTTTGTGAGTCCATTCAATCCCTTGGTGCTAATAAACCTTTTCCAGGCTAAGCTATCTGAGTGTATGTCCTGGAGAAAGAAGATATGTTTAGCTCTTGAGAATAGGCAATTCCTTGAACTTCTGTAAAAAGAAGGAATATTCTCTTTACGTGGTGCTTTTCCTACAGTCATTAGGTTTCTGCTGCAATTTTCCTTATTAAGATTGCCACATGAATCCTTTTCTGTACTAAAAGACACATAAGAAAACATACAGCTC
Source organism: Agapornis roseicollis (assembly GCA_002631895.1). Classification (NCBI taxonomy): domain Eukaryota; kingdom Metazoa; phylum Chordata; class Aves; order Psittaciformes; family Psittacidae; genus Agapornis; species Agapornis roseicollis. The sequence continues at coordinate 24,670 of NDXB01013968.1, forward strand.
AAGCTTCCTCTCTAGCATATTATTCCTGAGCCTGATGCAAACCTACAACCTCTCTGTGCAAGTTCCCATGCTGTGATGCATGTCTGCGCACAAGTGGAGAATAGCAAACACGTTTTCACTTCCTGGTGGAATTTGCTGCTAATTATAGTAAGCAAACATGAAAAAAGAAGCTTGCTTAGGAAGTAGGTGGTAATTACATTTCAAAGGCAACCACTGACTGGTAACAGGAGTGATAAAAAAGATCTCAAGTACTGCAAGCCAAGGTTTTTTACTGATGCAAAAATTACAGGTAAAGAACAACATGAAAAACAATGCATTCAATTACATTATATCATCTTTGTTTTAGGATACAAAACAATTACCTAGCCTTACAAAGAATTAATCAGGATCTGGAGGATAAACTTTACAGAATGGTAAGTTGTCATAAGTGACCTTTCCTTTTTAATTAAATGTGGCTTTATGGTTTTTAAATCATAGGACAAATGTGTATGTAGCCATGACAAAAAATAAACACCCTAATGCTCCAAACATAGGATGCTTTAAAAAAAGGTATCTGACTTTATCAGTGTCAGCTTTTAGAGGTAAAGCTGTGTGCGATGGCATAAGTCTATCAATTAAAACAGAAATTTCACTGGCTGGTGATCTGGATGAGAAAATTGTACCTTCAAAATAATTCTGGTTAATTTAGTTAATAACTTCATGGGTTTTAAATATTTATGTTTTCATTAATGACAAATTTAAATAAGGTAATGCAAGGTTTTCTCATGCTTCTTAGATGCTTTAACTCAGCTTTTATTAAGGGATTTAATAGAGCTTGAATGGTCTGACTTTTATATGCTGTCATAACTCTCAATCTCAGTGTATTAATTTCCAATCTGCATGTGTCTGCAACCGCAATGTCACTGTCACAGGCCAATTTATAACTCTGTGAGGGAATCACTGAGCCATTTATGGGCTTCACATCTAGGACGAGTATTGAGAGGCACAGCTCCACTCATTCAAAATAGTTTGGAGATGTTAAAAACAAATAGTGCCCTGGCTCATTGGTAATGCTGCTGGGACATCAGACTTGCTGTTAGGAGAAAATCTGTAGAGAAATGTGAATGTAAGGTTTAAAGAGGAAATTTTTAAACTTCCAAAGATCCTCAGGTTATAATTGCAGACTGACCCACTTCCTCCTTTCCTGGCTCAGGATGATCAGTGGTCCTCTGTTCCACTTCCACCCAGCCCTGGAACCTGGTGTGGCCCTAGAAAGCATAATGCACACATGTAAGCACACGGTTTATAGGCCCAGAGTCCTGATGTACAGCTACAAGGATGCTAGGATAAGCCTGCATTTTACACAAGTACCATATCTAACATTTTCATAGGTGGGCAGCTTGGAATGAGTGAGACAGATTATTGTGCTTTCACAGTAAATAGGGACTGTGGCAACATACTGGGGAGATACCAGCCTTTACTAAGAAATGTGAAACAAATCTTTGCAAATATCATCATTCTTATCTCAGCAGTCTGTTGAAATAGCTGACAATAAATAGAACACTGATGCCTTTGTAACTGGGTAACAACAGGGCAAAGTTACAGCTGGGTTATAGAGATGTTTGTCCATAAATTTATATAAACACTGTGCAAGTATAAATAACTTTTTTCTCATGTTTTTGTTTTTGATTCCCTCTTCTTCTGTGAATTCTTTTTCCTTTGGGATTTTTTCTTGATCTGCTGCTTGAAACTTATTAGATATGGATTACAAAGGGTAAATAAAGTAGAGGCACTCTGAGTGGTAAATAGAATAAAAATATCGCAAACATAGAAAGAAAGACTCTAGAAAATCCATGCTTTTTTTAACAGGTATTTCAGATCCAAGCGAAGAATTTTTAACCTGCTGTTTAAGCACCCACTTAAACCCCTGAGAAATCATTTCAGAGCACAGTACAGAAAGAAAGGAGGCTGGTTGCATGGAGCACTCTACCTTTCTATATCCCGCTAATATGACAGTCACTGAAGGCAGCTTTAAAGGCTTGAAGATCAACCAGAGTCTGTACAGCTCTTAACTCCAGACTGCTTTGCTGTCTGAAAAATTGAAACTGAAGACACAAAACCAAACAAATGTTAAATTGAAATCCTATTGAAAGCAAAAAGATGAGGAATATACTACCGTATTTGATTTAGATAAGACAAACGGTTTGATTTTCAGGGCATTTGAAAACTCCTCAATACTTCAGAGAAAGGTGGATTAAGTAACAGCTGGTCTGGTTAATCAACAGCTTATGCTGAACAGAGCTATTGGATACCTTTCTCTCCTTTTCCTCCTTAGGAAGAACAGCCATGTATATTTGTTAAGTTACTCAGTTTGTCATTCCAAAGTCAAAAGCCTTTGATTTCTCTACCTTTATACATATCCAAATATGCAAGCTATATGTTTACTTTCTCCCTCTGTCCCCCACCCCATCTCTTTATACACACACACACACATTATGTATACAAACACACACATATATGCACTCAGATTCATGCACAAGTTTTGACCATTTTATGTGTCCAAATGCAACAAGTAGGAACAAGAAGATCCCTGGGGCAGTGGTCCCTCACTCCCCCTGTCTGCAGGTGACCTGGGATGCTCCCAGGAGACCATATTCTCTCTGCCCTTACAACTCCCCCTCTCCCAGTGACTGGCCCCAGCTCATCACAATTAATCTAGGACTCCACCTTGGCCATCCTCTTCTCATTTTTTTATGGGATCCTGAGTGTTAAAGCCTTTCATTCCTGCTCCTGGTATAAGGGATGTAAAAAATAATCATTAATTCATTAGCAGTCACAGAAGAGAAGCTGAAGTAGCTGTTATTTTTAATTCTAGGCTCAGCTTCCTTTTGAGTGCTAATCTATAAAATATTAAAGAAATATTTGAGAGCACACTTCTGATCAAGGCAAATTGTATCCAATTGAAACTTCTGTCACATGGGAACTGGAAATAAAAATATAAAATATAAACGAGTCTTTGTTGGGAGAGTTTGCTGTATTAAACTGGGCAAGACCAAACATACAGCACAGTAGAGGCAGATGTAGCACAGAACTAGAATTCTGCTGTCACTACTCATAAAACTCTCGCTCTTACCACAGTCTGGGTCTTTAACTGGAGAAGATTCGTTTCACCTGGTAAGCACTGGTTAAGCAGAGGAATATACAGGCTGTCTTCTTAAATAATTGAGCTTTCTAACTCTGTTTTCCATTAAGATGTGGTAAAAGACTAAACAGATTCCTCAAATTTTGCACTGTGATTACATCACAGACTGTTCAATTAAAGAACCTTTTTATAATACCTAGTTCCAGTTGTCACAAGGAGTCTGCATTGTCCCTTACACTTGTCTGATTTTCCCAAGGATGCTCTGCCATGGTCTTGTTGCTCAGAAACAGCAATTACAAATAGATTATGCAAGTCATCCCAACCACATGTTAATAAATCCTGTATATGATCTCAGTCCAACAGTATTCCCCATATGATCATCACTAGAATTAAGCAATGTATTTTAAAAAGCTTTTGAAGTTCTAAGGCTTTTGGTTGCAGTTCTGTAATTTTACTCTTAAAGCCAGATTTTTAGTGGGATCTACATTTGGGAAAAACTGATACCTAATAATAGCTGCTTAATAAACCTAATTGCTAATGAAAATCTCACCCATTTCTCCTCTCCCATCTGTATTTTGAATGTTGCTAAAAACTTTATTATAGAAATCCAGCTGCAAGAAGCCCATGAGACCTTATTCTCCAGAAACACCCTAAATTTTGTCTTTTGTAATTAGAAAGCAACAGCTTGACAAACAGACAGCTCGATGGTATAAGCTCACTTCTCATGCAAAGTCCTTCAAGAGGCCAGAATGTAAACCCTGTTCAGTCTAAAATACGTGCTATCTGCAACTAATACAAGAATACACAGGCAGCACTAGTTTTGAATATGGAAGGTGACAGCTGTATGGTTAGGAACAAAGCCCTCTGATGACTCGGGGAAGCAGCAGATAAATCAATGTACCCAGTTCATAAACCTTTACTCCCACATACCCCTTGGAGTGCCAACTCATCTCCTTCAAACCTGCTGCCAAACTCTGGTTCTTCAAAGTCCTGTTGGAGTTGGTTGCTGTTTTTAAGGCAGGGAATTGCTTTTTTCTCCCTCAGCACCAGAGCAGGACCTTTCGGTAACATAGGCAATACTGAATGCTGTCAGACATCAACGACATGACTGGACTCCTATGCTTTGTTGTGTAGGAGATGCTGGCCACCGGCTCCATCAGCCCTTGAAGGCTCCCCACTGTGGCCATAGCTACTGGCACTCCGGTTCCCCCCTCTGCAAAGCAAGCACCAGGCATTATACATTTTATCATCTGCTGAGATGAAAACTGTTGTATCACATCAGTGCCTGATTTTTCACTTAGGTTAAGCAGGCTAGAGGGTGTGACTCAGCCATAAATTTGGAAGTAATTATTGTATAAACCAGCAGTAAAGAGGGATTTGTGTCAGGTCTGAAACGTTTAACTATCTGAGCACTACACTGACTTTTATGCTGTTTCTTACTCTGACTATGAGCTCAAGGAGGAGTACAAGGTACAGCAGATACTTTATGCTCTCTGCTGATTGATGAGAGCTATTTATCCAATTCTTCAATATCTTTGGCTTTCCAATCTGCTGGCCATAAGATATTCCTAAGTATCTCTATATGAGGAAATTCAAAGAATAATTATTATGAGTTGGACAATTTTAAGTAGAGCTCAAAGACTTTGCATCAGGGAACTGTTGTTTTAAATGAAGCAACTTTTTGGAAGTCCAGGCTAGAAAGGTAAAGAATATGAACAGTGGTGAGGAATCTGATGAACAATTTCAGTCAAGAATCAAAAGCATCTAACTCACAGGGTAAACTCATTGCTTTGGCTTTGGAATTTAAACCAGTCACTAGATTGTACCTGAGTCTCCCAAGACAGCTACTAGTCACCCTTCAGTGTGGATTAAATCATATATGAAAGATGAAAGAAGAAAAAGCCTGTTTCTGACACAAACCTAACAAAAGCAGAAGCCCAACATGTTCCAGCCAGTTTATGTTCCAGCCCCAACCCTGGAAGTGTTCAAGGCCAGGCTGGATGCTGCTTTTGGCAGCCTTGTCTAGTGGAAGGTGTCCCTACCCATAGCAGGGGGTTGGAACCAGATCATCTTTAAAGTCCCTTCCAACCCAAACCATTCTGTGTTTCTACAACAAATTTGACAGTGACTTTGAAAGGAGTGATTTAAAGCACATCTTTTTAATTTTCTTTTCTTTATGAAGAATAACTTGCTTCTCCCCCTACTGTATGTCCCATGAAAATCAAACAGAGATGACCTAAATATACTTAAAAGGATTTGCATCCCAAAGACAAGAAAAGTTTAGAGTCAGCTCAACCTGACAGGCTCATTTGCTCACATTCAGTGAAGACAGCTGTGAATTTCAAGAGAAATTCATACTGGTTTGTTAGTTAAGGCAGAAGCCAGAGAAGGTCCATGCTTTGTGGACTAAAACAACTGCAAAAAACATTTCTAAGGAAGGAAATGATTATAAATGCCACAGAAACAAGTCATTTATAAAAATAGTAGTCAAAAAATTGCATTTCTAAGAGGACTTTAGGTTTCACCTTTTTGTGCTTACAGGCATTTTGTACTAAAGGCCTCCATCTCTCACTGGCTGTTCTCACACTCATTTTTTAAGGAACAAATTATTGCAAAATGGACAGTAGAATCAGCCTTTTAAACCTGCACACATTAAGACCTATAGCAACTACATAGGCTCAGACTGAGTAGATCCATTAGTTTTGCAGTCAAATAAATGAAACCTTCCGGGTAAATTTGAAATATGTCTCCACACATGAGCACGCAGGCTTTCAGTCATCCTCAGTTCTTTTTCTCTCTCTGAATAGAGATTCATTTCCCATTGTTATCCCATTATTATGTGGCTGGCAAAGCAATCCTTCTTCAGCAAAGACTCGTAAGGAAGTCCATCCTCTTCCTAATTGTTCTAAATGTTTGACATCATAAGAGACTGTCCTGAAAACTAGCTTCCATTTTTTCCAAAGCCATGGGATTATTCTTCTGTTCTGTCTCTGCTTCTCAGTAGGACTTCTTCCACAGGCATGGCCGCAGCCTAAGAAAGCTGTAAGTGGTGGTGGGCACTTCTCGCTTCCAACATCATCTCTATTACATGATGACGGAATTCTTTCCTTCTCAACATGTGTCTTATCTCTTGTCCGCCAATATACATTTCTGATACCTGAGGGTTTTGACCATTTTCTTCATCCTGATCTCCATGGTTTGGGCTCTGTCTCCCAACCACACTCCCTGGGGCTGCCACTTTGACAAGCTGGGAATAGAAAGAGCTGCTATTTTCAAAGTACCTGAAAATGACATAAATATTTCTGGGATGTGGGTATCTTTGACCTGTGCTTTCTTTGTAAGTGTCTTTGGCCTTTGTGAGTGTCTGCCAACTCACCACAAAGAAAGGGAAATGAAGAAGAAGAATAAGCCTGAAAAGGCCTTCTGTAGAAGGCTCTTCTCATCTCAAAGTCCTTAATGAAAGCTGGTATCACCTATCAATGTGGAAAATAAGGCACAGGAGAGGAAAGTGTCTTAGCTAAGGTCATTGAGAAGCAAGAAGCAGATTTCAAAATAATCAAGGCCTTCTTTATCCAAATCCACTGCCTACAAATAAGATCAATGTATTTCCTATATATTCTCTTAGATTTAATTACCAATGCCACTTACTTATCTTCTGTCTACAAAATAAACAGAAAATGGCAGACAGGGATTATCATAGATTGATTAAAAGAAAAAAAATGGAAGGAAAAACAAAACATATACAAGTGGAGTACTTGTACATTTAAGTACATTGAAGTCCAGGTTGCTGCAGGGGGATTGTGTCACCTGTTTCTATAATACATTTTATTACCAAATAAAGAAAATTACTTTTTGGAAATCATATAACAGCTACACAACTTAAAACCGTGTCATTTTATCTGTACAGAGAGGAATATGGAATTAATTGAGATAAGATAACAATTATTTTTGTGGAGAGAAAATGAAAAGAGGAATGGAGAAAGAATAATTTGGAAAATGTCTTGTTTTAATTGCATCCCTTGTGCTCAGAGAACAGTGCCAGAGGTCTATAGGATCATCAGCATAAGATAGAATTAAATTTGGCTTGGGATGTTAAGGATAACAAGACGGGATTCTTTAGGTACATTGCAAATAAAAGACAGACTAGGGACAACGTAGGCCCCCTCCAGAAGCTATCAGGAGAACTGGCTATGCTGGATTTGGAGAAGGCTGAGGTTCCTGATGATGTATTTTTCCTCGGTCTTCAATGGCAAAAGCTCTGGCCACACCACCCAAGTCTTGGAAGGCAGATGAAGGGACTGTGAGAATGAAGACCTTGGGCCCACTGTAGGCGAGGATCTGGTTCGAGACCACCTTAAGAACCTGAATGTGCACAAGTCCATGGGACCTGATGAAATCCATCCATGGGCCCTCAAGGAGCTGGCTAGTGAAGTTGCTAAGCCACGGGCCATCATATTTGAGAGATCATGGCAGTCAGGGGAAGTTCCCAATGAGTGGAAAAAGGGAAATACAACCCCCATTTTCAAGAAGGGGGAAAAAAATGATGCAGCGAATTACAGACCAGTCTCACGTCTGCACCTGGCAAAAGCTTGGAGCAGATTCTCCTGGAAGGCATGCTAAGGCACATGAAAAACAATGAGGTGCTTGGTGGCAGCCAGCATGGCTTCACTAGGGGGAAATCCTGCCTGACCAATTTGGTGGCCTTCTACGATGGGGCTACAGAACTGATGGACGGGGTAGAGCAGTTGATGTCATCTACCTGGACTTGTGCAAAGCGTTCGACACTGTCCCACACGACATCCTTGTCTCTAAATTGGAGAGACGCCAATTTGATAGGTGGGCACTCGGTGGATGCAGAACTGGCTGGATGGCCACACGCAAAGAGTTGTGGTCAATGGCTCAGTGTCTGGCTGGAAACCAGTTACGAGTGGTGTCCCTCAGGGATCGGTGTTGGGACCGGTCTTGTTCAACATCTTTGTTGGTGCCATGGACAGTGGGATTGAGTGCGCCCTCAGCAAGTTTGCCGATGACACCAAGCTGTGTGGTTCAGTGGATACGCTGGAGGGAAGGGATGCTGTCCAGAGGAACCTCAGCACGCTTGTGAGGTGGGCTGATGCCAACCTCATGAAGTTTAACCATGCCAAGTACAAGGTCCTACACCTGGGTTGGAGCAATCCCAGGCACAGTTACAGGTTGAGCAAGGAGGAGATTCAGAGCAGCCCTGCAGAGGAGCACGTGGGGGTGGTGGTTGATGAGAAAATGAACATGAGCCGGCTGCAGTGTGCGCTTGCAGCCCAGAAAGCAACCGTATCCTGGGCTGCATCCAAAGGAGCGTGACCAGCAGGTCCAAGGAGGTGATCCTGCCCCTCTACTCTGCTCTTGTGAGACCTCACCTGGAGCATTGTGTGCAGTTCTGGTGTCCTCAACATCAAAAGGACATGGAGCTGTTGGAACAAGTCCAGAGGAGGTCACAAGGATGATCAGAGGACTGGAGCATCTCCCATAGGAAGACAGGCTGAGAAAGTTGGGACTGTTCAGCCTGGAGAAGAGAAGAGAAGGCTGCGTGGAGGCTCATAGCAGCCTTCCAGTATCTGAAGTGGGCCTACAAGGAAGCTGGGGAGGGACTTTTCATTAGGGACTGTAGTGACAGGACAAGGGGTAACTGGTTCAAACTTAAATAGGGTAAATTCAGATTGAATATAAGGAAGAAATTATTTACTGTGAAGGTGCTGAGGCACTGGAATGGGTTGGCCAGGGAGGTTGTGAGTGCTCCATCCCTGGCAGTGTTCAAGGCCAGGTTGGACAGAGCCTTGGGTGGCATGGTTTAGAGTGAGGTGTCCCTGCTTATGACAGGGGGGTTGGAACTGGGTGATCTTAAGGTCCTTTCTAATCCTGACTATTCTATGATACTATGATTCTATCTTTGGTCATTTTTTTTTACCATAAGTGGCCTGTAGCACAAGCAGAGTCCTTTTTGTTCACCAAGATATAATACATACTCTTCTACTTCTTTCTTTTTCTTTTTCCCACTGGAAACAAGCATTTCTTCTTTCAACCTATTGTCACGAACGCAGCCTCAGAAGATACTACTACACTGACTTCAGCATCAATCAACACCATCTCTATTCCCTCCAGCTATAATTTATTTAGCATTTTATTATCCAGTAGAGCTCTACCTTGGCAAGGCATGTGAAATACGGGAGATGATAGGTACATAGAAAGACTATAAGCACACTTTGTCAGCTGCATCTAAATTGCCAGTAGAAAGAACACAGGCTGTGAAGTTGACTAGCCAGCTTTGAAAGCTTTTAATAAGTTGATAGGTAACATGTTTTTTCAAGGAGAATTTCAATGCTGCAGGATACCAAGGGAGGTTATGGCAAGCAAAACCAACCCTCTGGTTTCCAATAAGTTAGTCCTGCTGTCAGTGAGGTTAGGCAATGAGCTGATTATGTTCATTTATAAACAGCAGATCCTCAGTACTGAAGGTTTCCTAAAAAACAGGTCTTAAGCCAGCAAGATAATACAGTTCTAAACCGAAAAGAATATTTTTGCCACAGAAGATATCTAGTGCCTGGAGTAAAGTCCTGAGAACTTGAAAAAGATGAATAGCCAGCTAATTCATCCTTAGAGGAGCAATCAGGATGTGCAGTGGTACCCTGTTCATCTATATTTTATATCAGAGTCATCTAAGCAGAACCGAGGCCAGGAATTATTGACACAACCCTTCCCCATGCTAAGACCAGGTTTGCAGTCACTGAATGTAAATAGTTTCCCTGTTTATAACTTAAATTTGCTGCTTAGATTTCCATTCCAAAAAAGCTGGGTAAGAGGAGACAGGTGCCTTTACCCCAAGCTCATGTTAGACACAAGGTACACATTGAACTGGAAACCTCAGGAGTATTTCCAGATGACACTGTGACAAGACCAGCTTTAGCAGATATAAGCAGCTTTTATTATAATACCCTTTTGCATAGTGTATACCATGTATGTTGGCCTTATTTCAAACAAGGAGCAAACCCCTACAGCTATCAGTGATAAGTCGTGTGAACTGATGTACGCTACTCAGAAAGGCAATACCTCTATTGACCTCAGACAATGTGTGCTTGCCCCATGACTAAAGACCAACATGAGTACTTTTCTGTATTGGAAAGAAAAGTAATTATCTTGTATAAGTTTTCCAAATCCCTTGCAAGGAAAGCATGCCTTTACTTCACCAGCAGCGTCTCAACAGCACTTCACTAACCAGATTTCTTCCTGTGATATGCTATTAATTACAAACCAGTGTCAATTTTGTTTTTTCCCTTACTGCTATGGAATTAAATTTCAAGCCTGTGACATTGGGTAGTCAAGGAAACAAATCTTTATGAGACCTTTGCTAGTACAAGGTTGAATTTGATGTTAAGAGTGAATCTTTCTAGAAGTGAAATGCCATAGAGCATAAGATCAAAATCATCAGACAAAACTCTATAGCCTCACAGTATTATCTTTAATAACATTATATCGTTTGGAAAACAAGGAGAGAAATTGGATTCTGCTGCACATATTTTTTAATCAGAAACCAATATTTATTAAAAAGGATAAATTCTATAATTTAACTCTGATGGAAAAATAATATGAGATCAGTAATTTAGATTTGAGACAACAGATCATTTATCAGGGAAATGATACTGCTTATTTCCATAGCTCTGTTTTGCAGAATAGATCTTTTAAATTGTTGTGGACATCCATATATCCAGTTCCTCTGATCTATCATAAAAAGAAAGAAAATACTAAGCTTGAACATCCCACTATGAATTATATTCCTGTATTTTTCTTACGTCAAGTCCATAGTAAGCAGAAAAAGGTGTTAAAAAAGCAAATCTCTCTAAGCCTAAAGTCTATCCTCCTCCCTTATAACTCTTTTAGTAGAAGGGCAAAGTGGATTATAGAAACTTCAGCTGACAGATAAATCTCTTGCCTTACAAATACCTTTCTTGCTTTTCCTTGGTATGTCTTCATGAAATCTATCCCCAGCTCTAATTGACTTTTCCTCCTCATTCAAGCCAATTTTTTTAATCCTTTGTATCTTGGAATACCCTTGGTCCTGGACTTGCTTCTTGAAACCAGCCATCCAGGTGCAGGCAAGCACACTAGTGTCTCAGTCTCCATAAAGTATTTTCTCATTCTTCTCTTCTGTGCTTTTTTAGATATGTCTTGACTTTATTTTCTATTTTCCCTCTGATAGCCCTGATCTCCATGAAGGCATTGTTTGAAGTAGCTTGCTGTTCATGTGGTACACAGATTTCACTATCTGCTGTATCAATTTGCTGGAGTTTCTTCAAATTATTTCCTTCTTAGCCTTATTTTCAGCCTTTCCACCTCTATACAATTCTTCATTATTGCAGAAGATATATGTGAAAAAAATAGATCTTTTTATTTTGGAAAATGATGACTATCCCAAACATTCACAATGTGACTATGGATTCTTTCAATGAGCTTAAATTAGCTAAATTAATACTTTTGACTATTCTTCCTCAGTGTACCATAGAATAATCTGGCATGAGAAGGATTAAAGAAGACTTCATTTAATTATATGCTCTGTCTGAGCAAATACAATTCAATTAAGGAAGATGTGGTTATTAAATCTAAAATGCATTAGCATGCATCAATCAGCTATATGAGCTTTAAATTAATAAATAGTTCTTTTACAGTTCTCCAACTACTAGACAGAAAATCAGAATTAAAACCTCTAATAAAATTAGCCTAAGTCTCTCAATGCAGTTTTTAAAGCCTAATTTACTGAATGGATCTTAATGTACATCTTTAGTAAACTCAATGAAGTTTGTTCCAGTGTTGGGTGGTGTTAAAGTACTAGAGGATTCTGTTTTGTCACAAAACATAGTTTTCTGTATTGCAGGTTTAATTGAAGAGAGCACAGTACAATATACTGGGATTCTTTTTTTGTCTCAAAATACCTTATAGTTCAAGTTGGGGTTTCTTTTAGAACTTCTATACTTTTCTGTTTAAATATTTTACTAATTTTTCTCTCAAATTCCTAGTGTGGATGCAGAGAGATATCAAAGAATGCAGTGAATACATAAGCAAAGGATAAATACAGTCAAACTTTAATTTATGTACAAGATGCCAGGAAAGCAGATTAAAGTCTATCAGAAATCTATGTTCTCAAGATAGATTTAATTCCCTCTAATAGGATGCAACCATTCAATATCCAACTCAAGATGCTAATGAGAGAATGTAGGGAGTGCCAAATATGGCCATGTAACCTTCTGTGTTAAGATTTCCCATATGTAAAGCTATGTATCTGACTTTATGGACTTGACATGAGGAGTATCTGAGCAAGCAAAACCCTCTCCTGGAGCTGCACCAAGCCTTCCCCACAAACAGGAGAAACCCCTCTGCTCATACTGCCAGCAGAAAGTTGAAAGCAGAACTTTTTAACCTCAGGCTCAATGTCTTCACTTGATCACATTTTTATCCCCGTTATATATTTCTTCCTGGAATGCACTGGGGAAGGAAATAGTCTGTAGGCAGGAAAGATGGCAACAGCCCTGTGAGACACTTTGCACCAAGGAAAGAAGCTCTCTCCTTTTCCCATCCCATGGTGACTGGAGAATTACCTCCCCATTAGATGCCTCCATTTGGAAGAGACTGCTAAAGGAGCATGAGTCTGCTTCTTCCAACATGTTAACTACGTATACTCTTCCCTGAGCTGATTTAACACAATTTTAAAGACTCAGAGACTAGAATGAGGAATTTTATTGGTAATTTCCCCACAGGGGCTAATGCCAGTCAGATTTATTGTCTCCAAAAGAAGGGTTCTCAGTAGACTGCTGAAAGATGGATATCATCCCTATAATTCTGGGTCACAGAGCCTTCCTATCCTGCAAAGAAAAGAGAACAGAAAGCAGGAGGCCCGGGAAGAGAGTTGCTAACTAGGCATGTGGCTTTAGGTGGCAGATCTGGGTTCTGTGGAATCCTGATCTGTTTGCCATGAGGAAAGAAGCTGGTTTGGCTGTTCTCTGCTACAGCAAATAGGAAAGTACTGTCTGTGGAACTTGTGAGTCAGATGTCAACCAAAATAACAAGAAGGGAGTTAAAAGGAAATAAAGCATTCTTATTTGTCATAATATGAAGATGTTAATGATAAAAATCCAGTCACCAAAGGGTATAAGAAGAGCTGCCTATTATGCTGGCTTTAAGAATCTAGTCATAAACTAGAAGAATTGGAAGCAATGCATGTGCATTGGTGCCAGACTATGACTGAAGATCATGGAAAAGACTCGTACAACTAAAAGGATTGAATTAGCTTGCTTGGGACAGATCAAGCTGATTGCAGAGCTTGGGAAGAGTACTTCGTATTGCCCCTGGCAACTCTGAAATAGTAGTCTTGAATATTCCTCAACTATTAATAAGAGCAGAGGCAGATCACATGCTGGTCTGTGCCTGTTACAGATCATAACATTGCCACACGTTGTACAATATAAACAGCTATTTGTAGCTCACAGAAAATAGAAATGCTGTTATCTTCCCCTTCAACTACCTATGATCCTGGTCACTGGCAGGTAATACAGAGCTCTTTAGAAATGCTAAAAACCCCCCACCAATTTTCCGATTATGAAAATGCTGCATTAAACATGAAGGAATTTTCTCTTCACCTTCATTATAAGAACAGGGACTCATCTTTGAACTAAAATGAGTTGTGTTTTAAGAGGTAAGAGATCATGAATCTGTACATAGAATAAAACCCAAACCATTAATATATTTAATGCAAAAGAGTGCATCTTGCAAAAGTGATCATTNATCCTGGTCACTGGCAGGTAATACAGAGCTCTTTAGAAATGCTAAAAACCCCCCACCAATTTTCCGATTATGAAAATGCCTTCATTATAAGAACAGGGACTCATTTTTGAACTAAAATGAGTTGTGTTTTAAGAGGTAAGAGATCATGAATCTGTACATAGAATAAAACCCAAACCATTAATATATTTAATGCAAAAGAGTGCATCTTGCAAAAGTGATCATTATTTTGGGCCATACTATCTGGAAGAAAAGATTTTAAACACTTATCAATTATCATTCACATTGTTTTGCTACAAGCAGACCCCACATTTAAAAATAAAACAGAAGGAAGCTATGATTAAAAACCTTTAAAATAAGAAGTAAAACCTGCTATATAAAATGGAGATTGTGCAAGTAGCAAGTGGAAAGAGGAACTAAGAGCAGTCAATACACCAATTACAAGTCCAGAAATAGAAAGAATTGAGGAAGGAAGCAAAAAGATACAGGAAAAGAATTAGTAAGATATTAGGTATAATAATGAAGCTGAAGATCATGTAACTAAAATAAAATTAAACAATGACTTTGTTATTTTATGTACTAGGCATGGTGGTTGTGCATTGGCTACTGGAATGGAGAAGTCAATGAGGTTTTTGTGTTTGGGAAAATAAAATGTTTTTATATCATGAGATGACAAAATATTTTGTATTTTCATAGTAACTGAGGATGATAGGAAACACAGATAGCTAAAAATGGGTGGGTTTGACTTAGCAAATCTCATAAACACAGGTTCAGGGTTTGAAATGACCATGTAAAAGAAGCGTTTGAGGTTTTAATATGTATTTTAGAACCATGGAGAATTTCCAGATGATTGTACGAAAACTAAATGCTATTATATAGAAAAATGGAAATGCAATGAGCCCTGAAGGAGAAACCTTATTCTTTTTATTTTTTCCGAACAGCTTCACTCTTGTCCACCTACTAGATTTTCAACAAAGTTAATAAAAGGAAGCACTAGTCGGAAGTTAAGACAAAATGAGTGTTTTCATGTCACCTACTTCAGACTTGATTCGGTATAAGGGTTCAGCTAGTCCCTGGGCTCCTCTTTTGTTGAGTAAGAGATGGAAACACCTCTACACCATGATCGTCATCTTAAAACAAGTGTCTAAGCACATGGGCATAAACACCCTTTGGACACCCCTCTTTCACAGACTACAGACTAGACAAACAGCTTTATCCAGTCCCTTACGTGCAGATGGTGAGGTAAAGTTATGAGAAATGAATAGCAGGCTGCTGTGACAGTGATAATACTGTGTCATTTAAAGCTATGAATCCCTTCTTTGGTTCACCCTGGATATCTATATTTCTTGTTTTGTGTCCTAAAAGAGAAAAACACTTAACGTTATCCTTCTTAAGAAGAAAAAAGACTGAAGATTCAAAAATTTCAGAAAACAAAAAAAGTCCAATCCATGTGGTGCCATGAAATTTGATTTTCTTGCAAACAATGTATCAAACTGAGAAAAGCAGCAAAACAGCCATTAAAAACAAGACAAGAATTGTTACTCAAGTATGCAGAGCTTTCCTCAAGGGGCTGAAGCATGCGTCCTTCTCTAAATTCAGTTTTCATATTTACTGTGCTCTATTAAGCCAAAAGCACTGAAGAACTAGCAGATAGCTACCCAGTACTAGGGTATTTATGATGGAAGCTCGGTATGATTTTCTTTTTTCCATACATTATCTAAATATTAAACTCATATTCCAGGCATGATTCTCTAAGTTCAGTGTCAATAACTGCTTGATAGTATTCTCGGGTGAGAGAATATGGTCTTGTACAAATGACCATACAAGTAGCATCTCTAAGTATCATTCTGTGTTTAGCAGGGTACAAAATTTCATTCCAGAAAAGGAATATGTTCCTGTTGTTCCAGCAGTGCTTTTTAAAACAAAACAGTAACTTTACCAAGGCCTGAGGGTTATAAAAGCCTCGGTTTATTGTAAAGGGGAAACCAGATTTAACCTGAAGTGAACAAATGCTTTGTAATGTGAAAGGGATTCCTGTGACTTAAAGCCTGGGGCTTCTTAAATCAAAATCTGATGAGCTGTAATGGCTTTGATCATCACCTCCTAATGCCTCAACTGTTGGAAAAAGCCTCAGAGAAAGGTCAATTCTACAAAGATTCTCTTACAGATTTTCTGAGCCTCTCCACCTGCTCTCATCCTTCTACTGCTAAAGACACTAAAGCCACTCAGCTTTGTAGCAGCATATATTGGGTTTTCATGAGAGTTGCTGTAGTCTTATGCTGTGAGTTTGCAGTGCATCCAGATACCTTTTCACATCCTGCTGAGGCTCTGTTTCCTCCTCCTGCATCAGCAACAAGTGCCCTAAGTAATTCTGAAGAGATTTCCAATACTGCAGGATGGGAAGTTCTTGGTCATGATGTCAAAATTTGCTAGCACGACTGAGACCAAGGTTCCTGAATCTGTCTTTCAGATGATTGACTTTTTCTTAGAACTTTCTAGTTGTGCTATTACACTACCAAGTGAGTTTTAGGGAAGTATTTGACGAAAGAGAAAGAATTACAAGGTCAGGTTTAATAGTGGCAACGTAGGTTTCATAGTATAAATACAGTAGTTATTTTTAAGCATAACCCTCACCCATAGAATTCAATAGCAAATGCCTGGGGAGCAGTTATAGGTACCAAAGTCAACTCTTAGCTGCAACTTTTTCATGTTGAAGATGACTTAGTAATTGAATGAATACTTCCTTTGATGAGATCCATGATTTTCTATCTGAAACACAAATCTCTACCCCACACCTCTCCTTCTGGGAAATGAAATGCTTTTATTGGCGTACAGCTGCTGCAGGAAATGGCAGGGGACTTTTGGCAGAGGATTGCTGCTTTTTACTTTTCTTTCCTTTTTTTCTAACAATAGTTTTTATAGGCTCAAAAGTCTGTAAATCCTTGCAAAGTTACACCACTTCTTACGGAGTATGAAACTCCTCCAGGTTAGACATGTTTGCTGTATATTTGTCCTGTTAACACAGTCACCTGTGTATAAGAAAGCTGAAGCTAGAGCATGTGGTGCACAAGAAAGTGGCCTCAGTAGGTGCCTAGTTACAGAATAGGACCAGCTGTTGTCCTAGAAAGGACATTGTGGTTACACAAGTAAAGGAATCATGCTTACAGTGGCTGAGGGTAGAGTAGAATATTGTTGATGGGGAAGAATGCTTTGAGTCCAGACAGGGCAGTTGAATCCAAAAGTCTTCAGATGATTGACAGCCTTAATGGGAGCAGGCTGGTGGTTGGAAAATGGTGGCTAGAGAGAAAAGCGGAATGGTTTCTCTATGACCACAGTTTGTTAGTAGGGGACCTGGTCTCATACAGAACAGTGCAATAGATCAGAAAGTTGAAAGAAGTAACAAGAATTGGAAGCAGAAATGAGGAAGGAGCAGAATAGTGATATAAACCGTTGTCGTTACAGTAAAACAGGATCCTGGAGAATAACCTGTTTTCATAGATTCTCTACTAGAACTCCTGAAATACAGTCAAACACCTGCAAAAATGAAAGGTGCCAGGAGGAAGGGAAAACGCTTTTTGTTGCTGTCTTCTACTTTAATGTGCTTAATAACCATGTAGCTGACTCCTGCAAAGCTTAGCTCTGGCAGCCAGGGCTTTATAATACCATAATAGACAAGTTAACTGACAATTTTATAGAAAACATTAATATTGTAAATATAGAGATTAGCAAGTTTGGCAACTTTGATAGAGGCTATATCAATCATTTGTGTTACTGTTGCACTCAAACTTTTCTGCCCTGAATCTCTGGGTACAGTACTAAAATTCAACAGTACAAATATGTAAGCATAAGCCAAGTTAAACAGAGGGAGATCTTAAAAGTGAACTTCTCAGCAGGACCTTGTTGTACCAGGAGAGGATTTTTAAACTCAAAGTAAAAGCTCTTAACCAAAGTGACTTTATACAAGTAATTAAGGATAAGCAAAGGGCAACATCAATAGGTATTAAAGTACAGCTTATTACAGCATACACTGCATAAGACATTCCGAATTGTATCAAACTTGGATACTAAGGATTTCAGAGAAACACAAATGGTTTCACAGGGAAAGGATATGGAAAGTCAGTACAAGCAAGGTCTGCAGACGTATCTTGGACATGACATTAAAAGGAACTTTGAAGGCAAAATCTTACACATGATTGTCATGGTTTAATCCCAGCTGGCAACTGAGTACCTCACAGCTGGTGCGGGATGGGGAGGAGAATCAGGAAAAAAGTAAAACTTGCAGGTTCATATAAGAACAGTTTCATAATTGAAATCAAGCAAGATATGATAATAATGATGATAATAATAATAATTTAAAGAGGGGAGAGGGAGGAATAAAACTCAAGAAAAACAAGAGATGCACAATATGATTGATCACCACTCACTCACCCATCCCATCCCAAGCAGTAATCGGTGGCTCCTGGCCAACTCCCTCAGTTGCTGTAATGAGCGTGATGGGGGCATGGAATACCCCTTTGGCTAGTTCAGGTCAGCTGCCCTGTCTGTGCTCCCTCCCAGCTTCCTGTGCTCCTCTTCAGTGGCAGAACACTGGAAACTGAAAAGCCTTTGACTTAGGGTAAGTGCTACTTAGGAACAAATAAAACATCTGTATGCTATCAACATTATTCTCATACTAAATCAAAAACAGCACAGTACCAGCTACTAGGAAGCAAACTAACTCCATCCCAGCTGAAACCAGGACAATGATCTAGCTGGGGTTTCAACAAATTCTGTAAAGCTAAGCATCCAGTTAAGGCACACAGGGTAGAAAGCCTAGGAACATAGCTGTTAAAATATCACAAGCATCTGTCAATCCTGCCTTGTCTGCTGTGTCCATTGGCAGCTTTTCCTCTCTCTGTTAAGCTTTATCCTGTTAACCTTAAAGTTCTCTCTAATTGTATTTATTGTAGGAAGACAGATGGTCTGACTTTTCAAAGATATATATTTCCCTTATTATATCACAGTTGGGGAATCTGCTGGTGGAAGGAAGAATTTGTGTGTAAAACAGTCTGAATGAGATTCATTACTAAATAAAACCTCTTCTGACAGTAGAACACAAAATCAGACCTTACCCTTCTGAGCTAGGAAAAACCTTGAACACACTTTGAAACTTGCTGGAATCCTCCTTCCCTATTAAGCTCAACATATGCTAACACTCTTCCAGTTAATCAGTAGATACTACCATCCATTCTCATTAGACAAAATCAGCTCTCTGGGAGATATCCCTGTAAACTGGTGATCCTAATTAAACTCTTTCCAATTAACTTGCTCTTCATGGTGGTTTTAGCATTATCTCACTTAAATCCAGAGACTTTTGCTATCCTGTGTGTGACTTCAGCTGCACTTTCCCTACAAATCGGGTTGAAGAATGCATTCCAGAAAAGGGATGTGTCTTATGGAGATATGTCCTGGTTTAAAACATGACAAGACGCTAGTTTGCAAAGCACTTCCTGATATTTCAAAGTGTGGGGGTTGACTGGCAAAATGCTTTAACTGAATATGAAGAACCATAGCCTCAGTCACCAGTTCCCATGTATGGTTGTCCCATTGCCTCCAGGGAATCCAGGCTTATTTCTCCCAGGCATCTTCACCTTTCCCCATGTCAGCAGGTTTCCTTCCCAGAGCAGACCTCTCCAGCTGCTGTATGCTTATGAAGAAACATTACAGCTTAGTACTTTTCAACCGGGCAGCGTTGTATGTAAGCCTCTGTTAAAAGTGTTATAACCAAAATGACAACCCTTAAGAATAGTAGCCATTACTCATAAGGGATTGGCTTTATGCTTGCAGCCTGAAACTCAAACTTTTTTGCCTGCTTTGCCATAATGAAGCATGAAAAATGTTTTCAAAGGCATAAAAGGACATTTCTGTGCATTTATCAACCCTCCCCCCTCAACACTCACATTTGTTTTTCAATTCCATCTTCCCTTAAAAAAAATAGGTGATGGATTTAATGCATAATTCGGGGGGGTTTAACAAATAAGTATAGAAGTCAAATAATTCAAAAAGGTAATCTACAGGATTCATTTCTTCATGATGATTGAAAAATCACCTCATAGTTGAAAAAAAGAAAAACCAAAAGAGCACAATTTAAACATATTGGTACAAAAGCCAAAATGAAGGGCAAGTAAATTTCAGTTTTCAGGTTAACATGAACATGTAACTGGGAAAAGACATGAACACGCAGAGTACAGACCAACTAACACTCTACCAAAAAGGCATGTGATTTAGGCCAGTAATTTTTTATCCTTCATTTCTTGCAGAAGATTCCTTCTGTATCTCATCAAGCAAATACTGAATTAAGAGGAACAGAGTACCCTTACTAGTGTAAGAATGGGCTTGTTGGGGTGATAGATTTGGAAGAGGACAGATTTGGAATTGGATAGACTTGGAAAGGTAGACACAAAAGCTTTCACCTCCTTCATCTTCCTTATCCTCTGTCAAGTGTATGGAAAAACAGGAGGGAGACCAAGGCAGTTCTTGTAGGAAATGATCAGCTACATGGTAGTGAGGAGAGATGAAACTCCATGTCCCAGAGGAATAGGAGAAAGAGGGTAGAAGCCCAAGATTCTTGTGTGGATCACCCTTGAAAAACTCCTTGCCTTCTACTCCATCACCTTCAGTTATTCCAAAATTCCAATATGACCTACCTCAGTGAGATCTTTGGTCAGCTTTGTCACTCAGATATGAGACTTTCCTCTAATCCCTAAGAGGAAGAGTGACTAAAACGGCTGGCATGATGGTGGCTCTTCTCTCTTAGCTCTCCAACTTTCTTTTTGCAGTCTGTTATTCTCTCCTCCCAGTAATATCCTGGCTGTGAGAAAAAATGTGTTACCTCATCAGCATGTGAGGAGAAGACACCAAATTAAAACAGATACACAGACACTTTCACAGGAGAATAAAACTCATGAGAGACATGACAGCAAGTTCTATGTCTGAAATCAATTGGGGAGGGAGGGATGGAGAGAGGGGAAGGAAAATAAAACCAAACAAAAACAAGAAACAAAGCAACCAACAAAGAGAAATTCACAAAAGAACCCAAAGATTATTTTGACAGGAGATACAATAAAATTCACATACA
>NDXB01013970.1:14328-32707 GCA_002631895.1 Agapornis roseicollis
AAAAAAAAAAAACAACATGGAAAAATTAGACAATTAATCCTTAATCCCTAATTAAATTGCTTACATCTGCCAGTCACTGATGGATGCACAATTACTCTGTGGTTACTGGAGATGAGTAACCACTGATGTTCTGCTAATTCATGTTTGCAGTCTGTGGTGCAGCCATATGCATGGTGTCCTCAAGCAGCAAACCTGATCCCTAATTGGATACCCCATTCATATAGCAGCTGATTCTCCTTAGCACAGACCCTATCTGCAAGGGCCCAGATGTTGTTTCCTTTAGACTAAATGGTACCTGATGACTTAATTCCACAAAACACCTGCTGTCTGAAGTGAATTAAACTTGGTTTATTGCTAGTATTATATATTCACATTGGATCAAGGTAATCAGAAGACTTGAAGCCACATCCCCACTCCAGTGAGATTAAGGAAGAAAGGGCTGAATGACTACTAAAATGCTCCTATACTCCACTTTGGTGAGAACCCATCCCTTCAGTCCTGTGTCCAGAGAACCCCAACACAAGATATGGAGCTGTTGGAGTGAGTCCAGAGAAGGCCACAGAGATGCTGCAAGGGCTGGAGTAGCTCTGCTCTGGAGACACGATGAGAGAGCTGGGCTGGGTCAGTCTGGAGAAGAGAAGGGTCCTTAAGGGGAGACCTTAGAGCAGCTCTAGTGCCTAAAGGGGCTACAGGAAACCTGAAGAGGGGCTTTGGACAAGGGCCTGTAAGGGCAAGACAAGGGGAATGGCTTTAACCTGGCAGAGGGGAGATTGGGATGAGCTCTTAGGCAGAAGTTCTTCCCTGTGAGGGTGCTGAGGCCGTGGCACAGGGTTCCCAGAGAAGCTGTGTCTGCCCCATCCCTGCAGTGCTCAAGGCCAGGTTGGATGGGGCTTGGAGCAACCTGGTCTAGTGGAAGATATCCCTGCCTGTGTCAGCGGGTTGGAACTGGATGAGCCTTAAGGTCTCTTTCAGCCCAAACCAGTCTAGATTGTACGAATTGGCAAACAGAATGCTGAAGTTAAAACACCTTGGAACTGTGTTCATCCTACAAACCTCAGTTGCCTGTTCAGTTCAGCCGTATGTTCTAGCTGCCTTGCCAGCAACCACTTCACTCAATGCTGGCCATCTCTTGCCCAACACAGGTATCATAAGGAAAACCGTATTAACATGTGATGATAGAGAGAATAGGTTTATATGAAAAAAAACTTCGCTGGTTTTGTTGCCTATGAACAACTCATTTCAATAATGTTCAACGTTGTCCTCTAGAGAAATACCTTTTGCAGTAGTATTATCCTATTAACCTATTCCATCTCTTCAAGACTTTTTTAAATGTTTATATACTGTAAATAAGTATATATTTTTTTAAGCTGAGACAGACCTTGAAACATAATGTATCTTTTTATAGCATTATTCACCCACTCAGAAGAAAACAATCCACGAATATGGAGTTTAAAATACATCATAAAATTCACACTTCTTGTTGTACCAATTTAACTCAATACATCCCCTGCATTAATGGCTTTAACACATGGAAGTAGATCTGACAGAATTTAAGATTGCACAGGCCAAAAATGTGTGCACTTAACCTCGAGGTATCAGAGATCAGACAAAAACTGTAACAGGTCTGGGAAATAGATTTTGATAGCCCGTTGGTGATAGACAGACTTAAAAAACCCAGAATATAGTAACTACAGGTCCTCATGTCAATACCACACCAAAGTTGCTAAGAGATGGAGCAGCATGCCAGTTCCCTCACTGAAGAGTTAGGTCTCTCTGTGCATCGTCTTTAACAAGATGCATCCTTTCTGAAGTCGCTGAAGTCTAAATTGAAAGTATTTCCTTGTTCATCTTCAACTCCATGTGGTTACAGGCACCTATCACAGTGGTGTGTTTGCACTTGTCCAGTACCTGCCCTGAGCAACATTTCCATCGAAAAAGCTCCTGGCTGAAGTGGAAACTAGAGTCCTGATATGATCCCAAGGTGCTCCCTGTACAGCTGTCATGAGCAGACACACACCAGCACAGTTTTATGTTTCAGTAGCTGGTTGCTACTGCCTTTATCTACCAGACAATTTGAACGAGGTTTTATTCTGTCCAAACCCTGAGATATGTGACAGAGTATTGCAACGTCTGCATCACATAAAAATGCTGAGAATAAATTCCTTCCTCTTATAATGAAGAAAATGCACTCAATCAAAAGAGGAAACAACTTCCAATGCTTGTCAAGCTGTCTGTGTATGTACAGGTCCCAGTTCTGAAAATACTGGCTTGTAGGAAGGAGCCTCAGTCTCTTAACAAGCTGTTTATCTCTGGTGGAGCCAGCAAGGTAGGAAACATTTTCAGAGAGATCAACTCTCCATAATCACATAGCAGTGAAAGGGTGTCAATAAGCTACAACTGTGCCAATAAATTCACCTTTTCTAGGGGTGCAGCCTTGTCCTGTACTTGTTTGCAGAACTTCTGGGGGAAAAAAAAAAACTATGGAGACTATGGATTATTTGGAAAATATTTATTTATTTATTTTATTTTGTCTTTTCTTTTTTTTTTTTTTTTTTTTTTTTTTTTTTTTTTTTTTTTTTTTTTTTTTTTTTTTTTTTTTTTTTTTTTTTTTTTTTTTTTTTTTTTTTTTTTTTTTTTTTTTTTTTTTTTTTTTTTTTTTTTTTTTTTTTTTTTTTTGTCTGATCCAGCAATCTTCTGTATTCTGTCTGTAGATAAAAGCTCATACTGAGCTTCATTATGACAGATCCTGTAGCTGTAAACATTGCTTTTGACCCTGCAGCTCATACTGAAAACTAAAGCAAATGGCACCAAGATTCCCTCAAAGGTTAAATATCAGTAGCAGTTCACTTTTATTGTCCCTATCTACAAGCAGTTTAACACTGTTTCTCTCATTATGTGCTTAAACATGTTTACAGATTAGGGGATAGATGTGCTTATATGTATTTGAGTTTTTATTCACTTTTTTTTCCTATTTTTTTCATATTGTGAATGCCACTTAATTGTCAAGAAGAAAACAAAAATCCTGCCAAAACTACAGGTAATCTTTAACACTCACATCACATGTAGTCACATTAATCATGAATATCTTGTTTCTAACAGCTACAGATCTGTTACCTAATACATGTACAACTAAACGAAAAAAAACAAGCAAAGGTTCAACAAGAAGTGCATATGCTTTATCATATGCTCCGTGGTGAAGTCATTTACTGGAATTTCTACTCAGGACATATTTTAGCTTGAATAAAAGAACATTCTTTCCTCTTGTACATTTGAGTCAGAATATATGTATTTTTACCAAGAAGGAGTTCTGTGAACAGATAATTAACCTCTACATACATATGATTCATGACTATTATTTGAGAAGAGGTCATCCTTTCCAGGTACTGATACAAACACTCTTGAAGAAAATTATCTAGAGACCAGATTGTTTGCCTGCAAAAGAATTATTGTAGCTGCTTTTTTAAAGACAGGTTGTATTTCATAGGCCCAGGCTTGACCAAGGAGCAAAAGAACAGGCTCAGTGGGAGCATAAGAGGTTTCTGAATAAGGAGCAAAAAGAACAGGCTCAGTGGGAGCATAAGAGGTTTTTGAATAACTAGTGAAGGAGAAATTGCAGCAACCGAGTCATCCCTCATACTGCCTGCATGCAGTAACAGAGAAAATCAGGGTATCAGAGTGGGATGATTCCTTGGAAAGGGCTCTACCTCCCTGAGCATCCAGCCAAAAACTGAGTCTTTGTTCTGGTAGATAGAAGCAGAGGTTTAAAGTCACACTTTACAATAAAGAGCATTAGTAATGTATTTACAAGGAGGCAAGAAAAATATCATGTAGAAAAAAGGTCTTGGTAAAACCTGAAAGCATTATAGCTTTAAATGGATTGTGATTTACAAAAAAAAATGGAAACTAAATAAACAAGAGTTATGTGTCCAAGAAACCTGTATATTGGATCAAAGAAGAGGAAGACAAGGGTTTTTATCTTGTCTTTTGTTTTTTTTTTTAATTAAAAAAAATTTATTCAAAAAAAAAAGTTTTCTTAAGATGAACAAATAAGAGAAAGAGTTTCTGAACAAATGAAAACTGTGAATTGCTGACAAGTTCAAACACGAGTGTTGGGAATCCAGCACTGAGTTTTGTGGGCTTTGATGCCATCTCTGACCCATTTGCACTTAACTTGCACTTATGGGTCAGATTATTAAAAAGCTATCTAAATAAAGGTCACTAGGTTTGACATCTAAACACTTAGATGTTTAATATGTAAACAATATTTATGAAGCATACAGTATGTGTATTATATAGTTAATATTTAAGTATTAGAATATTGACACTGGGCTCTTTGAATTGCAAAAATTTCCACACCTTTCCAAAAAGAAAACAGACTTAAAACATTCTATCCAGGTAGGAAACTATACGCAGGTGTTTTATCCTATTTAATTTTTTTTTTTTTAATGCTATATTTACTATAAAAGCTTCATGGTAGCATGCCTTGCTTAATAAAAGTCATATTAAGCAAGCAGTTGAAATAACCTGAACACATTAGTACACAGTCTTCATACAAAGAAGTTAAAGGCAGGTCAGATTTTGCTCTCAGTTAAATTTGACCTTGGAAACAACTTGTAAAGATGACATGATTTTCTAAATCAGTACTATACAATGTATTTTCCAGTTTCATTTTTAATTCTGTGCTACTGAATAGGGAAAATTTTTTTGGTTTAGATACTTTCTACAGTTTCAGTTATTAGAAATTAAAGCTGATGCCTAAAATATGTCTGTTAAAGGATCCATCTTCAATTGTATTTCTTATCAATTCCATGGAATAAATATTAACCACGACTGGGGAAATACCATGTGTTTGTTTTGCTTGTTGTATCCCAAGGCAGGAGGACAAGGGTATCTGTATCTCAGTGTGATGCATTTTAGGTTGAAAGAAAGCTTTAGTAGAAACGTTCTGTCTGTGTACTGTTCTGAAAATCAGAAAACAGGAATATTTACTATTTGCAGGCCTGGATGCTGGCTTTTTCACATCTTTATGGTGCCTAATGTATTGAAGCAAATCCCTGTCCCTACAGGGAGAGGAGAAATTGGGGAAGGAATTGCATGCTCAGGCTCGAATGTTGCGGCAGTGGTTTCTAAAATAGTATCATGTTACATCACAACTATGCTTGAAGTGGTCCTCACTTGGACAAAGTGTGCTGCATCTTATTTGTATGCCTTCATAACTCAAAGGTGTTTAGTACCTTCCATCTACTGAAAAAAAGCTTGTTTTGGTTTATTTTTTAATAACTACTGTTTCCCAGAAAGCTATATTCTTCCTGCTTCTCTGCTAAAGAAACTGAATTTATCATTATTATCCTCAGTATTGCAGAGTATTAAAATGCTTAATTCACAGAAAATTTGAAGTTAGTTAATGTACTTGATGCTAATTTTGCTCACTATCTTCAAGTATTGTCTCTGCAATACACTCAATTTAAAATGTTAAATTACATTTATACATGTTCTTTTAACTCATCTGTTGTGCCATTTTTAAAATTCCAATTACAGTACATAATCAGGGCAATTGGAAACTTCTGGAGCCCACCCAGCAAAATTCAACTTTTAATTCAGAGATATTCCAAGATGGGTTTTGCAATGGGAATATCACAAACAGCGTAGGTGTTGTGCTGAACCAAAATACCTGATTTTTATGTGCTTCAGCTAGTCCTTGCTTTTAAAACGAAGTATCTTATTTTCTTTCCCCTATCTTTCTTTTCCATTAGTTGGGCCTTTCCACTTTGCTTGGGCAAACTTTCGAAGTTCAAAGTCTGTCACATTCTATGTGTCAGACATATGATGGGTGGGAGAAGATGGGGTTTTAACTTCAAATATCAGTCCAAGGAAAGACTGGCTGGGGTAGAAAAACAGGCAACCAGAAGAAAACAGTTCATTCTCCCTGAGGGAGACAGGGAACTTTTCCAAGGATGCGCTCTCTTTCAGCTCATTTTAATCCAGGGGCAGAAAAATTATATTCAAAGAAGTATCAGTAAAAACAAAGGTTCAGACAATGATTTGTGGGAAGTGATACTGTTCAAACTGTAGCTTTGTACAGCCTTACCAAATGTTTCAGATTCTGAAGCTGTTATGCATATGCAACTCACCAGAAAATAAAAGGAAAGGAAACATTAGATGAAAAAAAAGTAAGACCAGGTCTTGTTACTTGAGCAATGAAATCTTTGCATCTTTCATTGGAAATCAGAGCACACTGTATTAATCTTATTTAAAGTACAAGAGTATTATATGAAATGTGATGCTTACAGAGCAACAAAAAAATGAAGAATGGGTATCAACCCAGAAACAGAACTAGGTAGGCACCATTTCTGCTGATATGCTTACTCCTGATATATTTTTTTTTTTTTGTGAGCAGATCAATTCATCTATAGTAGACTGCAAACCTACCAGAGATTGCCAAACTCATTTTATGTATTCGATCCACATGCCAAGAAGTGAGAAGCTAGTGAACATGTTTTTCCTTTAAACTTTCATTCATTTTACCACAGAACATTTAAGTAATAAACCTATAGTGCTTAAACCATGCTGACATCTACCTGTGTCACTAACAGGAAAGGTGGTGTTGGTGAGTCAGCGCAGAAAAGAGACTGACAAGATCATCAACGCTGAAACTCTCTTACCATTGAAAATGAATATATCTTTCCAACTCCTCTCAACTCTTTTTATAGACAGTTTAACACTCTTTTACAATAAGGTGGATGTCCTATCAGGTACACTGGCCTACAGGATTTGATGTCTGAAGTTTTCACACAAGAGAATCCTGGTTTGGATTCTTTTCTTGCATTCCTTTAGCAAAGACACTATGCAATGACTCCAGTATTGATCTAAGCTGCTGCAAAATGCTGAAATCTGTGATCATGTTTTCTCAAATTCACCTGGTTTCTACCTCATTAGTCCTTTTAATCTACCACTTACAAATGAAGCCCAGGTAAATGGTTGATATGGTTATCGGATAGTATGATATTTTATGTGTAGTTCCTACACACTCAGTCTCCACCCACCTTTGACATCATCATGCTTTGACTTATGTTTGTTTAGCTCGTTATGTCTACCAGAGCCACAACCCATGACTCAGATTGTTATGAGGCACACATGGTGACCACAGCATCTGCAAATGTGCTAATATCTCAAAACCACTGAAAGTATTTTATTGCCTTGAGTAGAGGTATTTTGACTTTCAAAGAGTCAGTCCTAGAATGGGATATAATTTTGAAACACATAATTTAATATTTAATTAAATAGAAAATGCAATTAACTATATAATGCAATTAAATATTTCCTGATTCCTAATTGCAATGATGATAATAAAGAGAGGGTTTAGTGAGGTTCAGATCAAGCTTTAGGTCTAAGTGTGTACTGGGTCCCAAATATTTCCTTTATCTTATCAATATTACCAAATTGTACCCTTTCTTTTTCTTTGTTCCTTCTTTGTATTTATCACTGCCACTCCCAAAAACAGCCGCAAGACTGACATAAATGTGGTTTGCTCCACTTCCACCTATCTTCTGTCCATCTCACAGTCTACTAAGTCTATTAACTGAGTATATCAAAGCAGCAAGTAAGTTTGGGTGTGCAGCATCCTAAGTACTCTAGAAGCTTCTCCAGTCATGCTTAAGGCAGTCTTTGCAGTCTTTACATTCTTGCAATCTGCAAGGCTAACTCATTCCTTCAAAGTGTCCCAAGGACTGCTTTTAGCACAGGTTAATCTGTGTGTTTACTCAGTGCATCTCCAGCTTGAAAACACCAAGTTACAGACCAGCTGCTTACTTGTCTTCACTTCCAATACACAGCACAGCTGCCACTATTGACTGAGCAGTGCTTCAGGATCCTCTTAGTATTTCAGTAAAATGTTCTCCACGGACAACTGTTTCAAGACTAATTCTGTACTTCTGGGTTAGTGTGCCTGTTCCCTCTATTAATGATCTTAAGAATGTGACAGCTTGATGCTTTAGATCAAGGATCTCTCTTCCTTTTCAGCCAGAAGTGTTTTCAGAGTGAAGTTCTAGCATTTTGATATTTTTTAAGTTGCAGTAGCTACTTCAACTTTTGTTTACTACCATGAAGCTGTTGAGCCATCTTAGCATATCAATGACAAATAATAAAAGACAGAGTCCATTACAGAAATTTTCAGCACTGATACCCATCAGCGCAGCTGCTTTCTTTTAGTACAATGAAATATGTGTACTCAAGATTGTACAAGAGCACGGTTTTGAAAAGAAAATCCATGGGTTTTCATTATATTTGCAAGGAAAAACCTTTTCTTTAAAAAATAAATAAAATTTGTAGAAACACGTAGTGAGTCAACTTCAGTTTGGAGTCATTTATTTCTGCAACAAATCAACAGCTGTGATTTTTCTGTGGGTAGAAGTAACTGGCTCTAAATATAAACCCACAACAAGTATTCTTGTCTTACTGCACTTATTATAGCTGTGTTCTTACTGCTACAAGCCTTGATTTCTCATTTCTTTCAGCAATTAGAAGTAATGAAAATGTGCCCTCTCAATTAAGGTTAAGACTTTCATGAAGATGACAAAAGGATGAATGTCATCCTGTGATACACCTGGAGTCTGAATAAGGCTGCAGGCTGTGTTAATTTCATTTTTCATCTGTTAAAAATGAATTTTGAGAAATCAACTTGTCTTTTAGCAGTTTCAGTTGTGCTGGGATTGCAGTTTTATGTGTGCATCTGAAATCATCACTTCTGCTTGAAGTAGTGCAGTAAAGCTATTGATAATACATGTTCGAACTCAAGACCCTAATATTACTTTTAAATTAAATAATGTCAAAATTAATGTTTTAGTTGATTAGTAGTAAACACAGTAACAGGAAAAGAAGAAATGCCAGCAGAGGTGATGGTTCTCTGACAGGTATTTGAATTTTCCTAAGTATGTGTGCACTGTGTACTTGCTTTGAGATTTCTTGGGAAGTATTAAATAAAAGCCACCAAAACTACCCTATGCTTGGCAGAAAATTATGTATTTATTAAATAATTTTTAGTATTTGAAATCAGCAGAATTTAAACCCAGAACACCTCTTCAGAGAATGGCAGAAGCCCACCAGTCAGTGAGTTTGAGAGGATTATTGAAACAGCTGGCAAATCAGCTGGAAAATGCTGATTTAAAAAATCTATTACTTTTTCAGAGAATCAGACCTACTTACTGTCACTGCTAGAGATGAAGAGAAAACTGCACTTAAATGTCATTGAGGGTGAACAAATCAGTTGTGACTTAATTCTGGTGACAGCCAGAAGTGTACTTTGTTCTAGTGAATCACGTGTGGTCCACTACTGGAGGACAGCATCCTTGTGAGTCTTTACAACCTCAAAGTGATGCATTCATTTGAATTCCTATGGTGCACTCTAATTATTGCTGTACATGTAGCTCAGAAAAATATTTATATTTAGTCCACATATTTAGCTCCCATTAACATGAAATATTTCTAAAATTTTCACTGCACATCCCTTTCCTAATGTCCACAAGTCATAATGGAGGATAGGTAAAGTTTAGAACTAACTTAAATATTTATATATTTCTAAGGACTTAAAACAAACAAACAAACAAACAAACAAACCAGTAGTTTTGCTGTTCTGTGGAACTTTGAAGTGGAATTGGAGACATGGATTATTTTAATGTTATACTCTACCCAGTCCTATTTTTTGTTTCTTGTGGTGGTTATCAATAATATGACACTCAGAAATATCAAAGTATTCTTTTGTTCTTTTTTTTTGTTTTCCTTCCAAATCAACTTAGTGAAAAGCTGAAAGACCTGCAGCTGCCATTTAGGAATGCAATATTCTGGAACTGATAATATTATTAAAATACTTTGCATCATAACTTTGTAAATATCTCGATGACCAAAGATGGATTTGGGATCATGATTTGATTTCTCATCTGAATAGAAAAAAGAATCATTTTGATAGTTAACACTTTACTAGTTCATCATGATCTCAGATATCAACACAGTACCTGAATATTCGGTCTTCTGTGCCAGAGGAGATATTACTACTTTTACTGTTAGTGCCATCTTATAAAGTTGTCATACTCCAACAGGATATTCAAAGATACACATTGAAATTAGTTACAGATTTTAAAGTAGTTCTCTGCATAGCAGGTGCAGAGACCTACAGCTAAATCTACAAAAGGATTTTGGCAGCTGAAGATAACTTGGAATTAGTTTCTAGAGTTACAAAGCAAAATCTTTCACCCCACTAACAAAACCTATAGATGCTTTAAACGCATCTATAAGTAAAGGTGTCTACTCTTTAATCCATAATTCTTCTCAAGGCTAATTTGTGTTCTTGTCTTCCGCATGCAAAAGGTTCAATTTCAGTAGTCAGAGCTGAGGTGCTAAGCTGATACCTACTGAGCCTGATTGTAGACTCATGGAAATGTAAGGTTGGAAGGCACCTCAAGAGATAGCCTAGGATATATGACTCAGGGTAAGCAAGGCATTTTTAATTTTTCTCCTGGCGCAGCCTCTTATGGCAGAACATACTCAGCATACAGGCACCAGACTGGCGTCCACAGAGTCACATATTTGCCTTACTTCTAGGAAGCCACATTTATCAATAACTTCCTCTTAAGTGGACTAAAATTCACATTTCTAGGGACTTTCTTAGCTGACAAAATATAGCCCACTCTACTGAAAGCAGACTCAAGTCTACTCTGCCAAAGATTCTTTTCTTTGCAGATGAGCATTAGAGATTCACTGAAAGATAATGAACATGTTGCATTCTAAGCTTCAGGTCTGGTCACTCTACAAAGTGAAAAGAATCTGCTAACATCTGGACAGATCTGTCAAAGATGAGTGTCTGGGACCATCTCTAAAAAAAAAAGAAATGTTTTCTTCTTAAGCTTTTGATGGCAAAAGATTATTTTTCTACAGCAGGAACTTTTCCCCAACAAAGGATGTTGGGGAGAAAACTAAAAGGAGAAAGCTGAAAGCATCACTTAAGGTCACTTCTTATGTATAAGTGTGGGCATACGTGTACATGCATAACTGATACATATCACAACAGCTTGTTGGTTATGAGTGCAGTCTTTCCAATTTCAAGAAATGGCATGCAGGCTCTCCATTTTTCTCCTTCTATGTATAGTCTACTTTGCAGATTAATTCAGACACAAGTCCTGCGCTCTTCTCAGCATGTGGTCCATGATGAGATGCAAAGGGAGGAGGACTTATTGGAGCTTTTTCCTTCCCAAAATATTGTACATGCGCTTGTCACAAGTGGCTGAATGAGGTTACTGCCTTCTGGGTTGTCATAATGACTTCTTGAAATGTTTTAGAATTCATTTTGCATGTATTGCTTTCTAATGAACACATGCCACACATTGGAAAGGAAGCAATAAATAGAACAGGAATGGTAATTAATTGCTAGTCAGAGTAGTAGATTTTTGGAAAAGACTGTACCCATTTTTTGTAATCATGTAACTAGCCGCACATAACTTTGATCGTATATTTGATGGCACAATGTAATAACGTTCAGGGGGCCTTTTCCAACATGAGCTGAAATCTTGTTGCCATTTAAAACTGAATCCCCATAGAATTCAGTTGAAATTGTTTTACTTTGATAATGGCTTTATTAATGTGGTCTCGGTGGACTTGAAATGAGATTGTTTGACCATTGTAATGTGGTTTTCATAGGCTTGCAGTAAAATAATTTACTCCTGTAATGTGGTTTCCATTAGCTTGCACTAAAATAATTTCCCTCTGGTAATGGGGTTCTCATGGATATTCACTTGAACGTTTTGCCCTCAAAATGGTACAATGGGCAGCCTTGTGGTAAAGGACACCAAGTACAGTGGTGTAGTGTGGCTGTTGCTAAATCTGCCGTGTCAGACAGAGTCTCATACAAAGACAATACTCAGCATTTTGCCTAGGTTCAGCTTCATTTCTCTTAACTGACTTGCTATTTCCCTAGTCTCTTACAGTTTAACTTCATCAGGACTGTTCTGACTTCATAAATCCCCATACAAATATTTTTCATGTTTCTGTTTCTCCTGATTCTCAAGAAGGAGGTACAAGGGACCTAGTCACAGCTAATTTTCCAGCAGACGTGGTTTCCAGGTCAATTGTTTGGCACTCTAAGGTAATACAGCGGAGTTCTGAGCTGTTTGCAAGTGGAACAAAACGTTGTTTTACAGGGTCATCTTCCACTTCCAGATGACAGTGGAGAATAGCTGTGTTCTTTGTTATTCATTATGCACCCTGCATGCCAAGATCCATGGGAGAGGAGCAGAAATGGGACATACCATTTCTATACCAGTCAGGCATTTCCTCACTCTGGTAAAATTCACACTGGAAATTTCAGACAGATATGTAGTGATTTTACACCTTTCGATATACACAGAGAATTTGTGTGCTTATTTTCCCTTCCCTCTCACCCAGATACTTTTAGTACCTGTCTCACAGTCACTATAATAAATATCTTTCAGCAATATTTTGGGAGGATTCATCTTGTGGAAGTTCATTTCCTGCTCTGAGGACTGACTCTATTTCTATCAAAATTAGAAGCCAAGTTAAATTATTCCCATCAATGCCAGAAAACATTCAGGAGATTATGTTACTGTTCTACTCATTCTGTGGATACAGGAGGGTTGAGGACTGTCAATCTGGTACATTTCATGAGTAACAAATTCACACACTATTTAAGAAAAAAAATGTAGTGTAAGGTTTCACAGTGATGCAAGCCTTTCAAAATAAGGCCAGGACAGTTTAACTTTTATTTAAAGGTGGATTCATCAATATGTCTAGAATTCCAGTGATATGGGGAACCTTTGTTCCATTCCTGAATGCTGTGATTTGGAGTCCACTTGGATACAAAACCGGATGGAAGAAAGTTGCATATTGAAACAGATCATTATATTTTCCTATCTTATGTTCATAAGCAAGAAATAAAAGGCTGAATCCTGAAATTAGTATTATAGGTCATATTATTATTGTAAGATATTGTTTATGTTTAAAGAAAAGGTCTTCAAATATAACACTTGTTGCAGAGGTTTGCTACAGGGCAGCATTTCCATTTCAGATTTGATCCAAATAAGCACTGGGTGCTTGTGTAACTAGAAAAAGCTGATTCATTTATTTCTTTTTATATGCACAAATCCTCCACTGAAGAAAGGAGAAAAGGCTGAGTTTAGAAGCTGATGTCCTGAGGAGAGAAATCTTCTTTGCTGTTAAGAAGATTTTTGTAAATCTCCATAAGCAAATAGAATATGGTGTCTAGATGTCTGAATCAGTGATGGAACTTTTTACAATTGTAATGTAAATGATACTGGGCTTGGTTTTGATTGCAGTTAGAGTAGTTCCTTGTTGGTGGAAAGATGAAAAGAAGTAGGCAGGGTTTTCTTGGAATTAAACACACGGAGAACTTCAGTTCTGACAAATGTGAAGTTCAAAATTGGTTACGGTATTAAGTCAATGGGTTGTTTAAATGGATGTTTCACTAATGACTCAATCTCTCACTCACATCCAGTAGAGCATAACTTTGGGTGGGCAGATGAAAATAAGTTTCCTACCCCTTTATATTTATATGATGAGAAAACATTTCAGTGATGTTGCAGATCTGTTTAGAAGAAATTTAAGGGAGCTCCTTAAAGCTTCATTATCATTCCCGGTAACTGAACAAGATACAAGGAGGAGTTTTGTGCCTATAGGGGGTGATTTGTATTGTTAACTATGATAAAGGATCCTCTTTTAAGTTTCTGATTATGCGGAATATCCTGGATTGCTGAGGATATATAACAGTAACAGTACAGCAGAGGAAGCTTGATAAACTGCTGAGGATAACTAAGGGCAGAGAGCTTAAATGGTAGAGATGATTGTCCAGCTTTTAAGGACAGAGCACATTAAGTAAGTTAATGTGGCTATCTAAGGACATTGAGCATGCCCAGTAAGTGGTGATAGATTTTTAAAGACTCAGAGCATGCTTTTGTGCACAGCTCCTTCTGCCACATAATCCCTAAAGATGCCATTTTATGCCATCTGGCTTTTGTTGTTATTCCCAGTCAGCACTTCTAGATTGTTTTGTGTGTTGGTTGGTTGTTTTTGGGGTTTTTTTTTTTGCTTTTTTTTTTTTTTTTTTTTGAAACTGTTTTTCTTTTTTTTTTTGTGTTTTTTTTTTTTTTTTTTTTTTTTCTCTGTGAAACAGATTTCCCTTTCATTTCAGAGATACATTTTTTTTTTACTCTGCTCAAAGCTTATCCTGCATGCCAATAAATCAAACCATATTTCAAGCATTATTTTAATTTCAGTTGTGTCCATAGATTTAATTAGCAATAACCATTAGTCTCCTTCTTCCTTTTTCCTTTCATTTTCTCAAATGGTGACTTTTACAGATGCTTGAGGACTGCTGACTCCAGAAAGAGATGTGCATGCAACATGCAGCTGATGTGGCAATGGAGTCCGTAATTCTCTTCTTGTTATTTTGCTTCAAATTTCCAAGTTTTATTTGCTCACCCATTTCATCCCATGTCATTTTCTCTGTATGTTCCTTCCTAACTGCTAGAGCCCAGTAATGGGGGTGATCTGGTCTGGAATGAAGAATGCACTTGGCCTCAGCCACCTCTGCTGGAGCTGATTGGTCAGTAGAGGTAGGATAACAGAATAAATTTCTGATTTAGCACCTAATCCAAAATGCACTGAAGTCTTGGAGCCACATAATTGCTATTGACTAAAGCAAGATGAGGTGATCATTTGCCTCCGATCTTTCCCATTTTGATGCAATGCTCTGTACTAGCAAAACTTGCAGTCCAAAGCTGAAGCCTTTAGGTAGAATCATAGAATAGTTAGGGTTGGAAAGGACCTTAAGATCATCTAGTTCCAACACCCCTGCCATAAGCAGGGACACCTCACACTAAATCATGCCACCCAAGGCTTCATCCAACCTGGCCTTGAAGACTGTCAGGGATGGAGCATTCACAACTTCCCTGAGCAACCCATTCCAGCATCTCACCACCCTAACAGGAAAGAATTTCTTCCTTATATCCAATCTAAACCTCTCCTGTTTAAGTTTGAACCCATTACCCCTTGTCCTGTCACTACTGTCCCTAATGATGAGGCCCCCCCAGCATCCCTATAGGCCCCCTTCAGATACTGGAAGGCTGCTAGGAGGTCTCCATGCAGCCTTCTCTTCTCCAGGCTGAACAGTCCCAGCTTTCTCAGTCTGTCTTCATACGGGAGATGCTCCAGTCCGCTGATCATCCTTGTGGCCCTCCTCTGCACTTGTTCCAACAGCTCCATGTCCTTTTTATGCTGAGGACACCGGAACTGCACACAATACTGCAGGTGAGGTTTCACGAGAGCAGAGTAGAAGGGCAGGATCACCTCCTTTGACCTACTGGTCATGCTCCTTTTGATGCAGGCCAGGATAGGGTTGGCTTTCTGGGCTGCAAGCGCACACTGGAGCTGGGTCGTGTTCATGTTCTCATCGACCACCACCCCTAAGTCCTTCCCTGCAGAACTGCTCTGAATCTCAAGAAGACTGGACGAAGACACAAATTAACAATTGTAATGAGTGCTTGGCTATTTCTCAGTGTTAGTATATTTTCTATTTGTTATTTTTGAGCTTGTCTGTTTAGACAAGGGGCAAAAACACAGCCAGAGGCTTCTGGAAACTGTGCCTTTGGGTGCTACTCATCATGCAGTGCAGTTGTTCATAGAAAGAGTGACTGACATGTAAGGCATTGTTAAGCATTATTGATGTACCTTATTTTCAGTAATTTTTTATAGCCATGTATAAATAACCACTCATGTAAAATGTGAGAATACAAGTGGATGTATATGGTATCTGTGCCACAAAGCGGAGGTATGGCTGGAAGACAGTTGATGTTTCCCTGCACTGGCACTTACTGTGGTGGAGAGGTGAACAGGGCACTCGATGTAAATGTGATAATGAGATGAGATTCTCTGAACTGTTTGGGATTTTTTTTTACTTCAATTGTAATCCACTAATTGAGTCAAGGGATTGCTGTTTCCATGTAAACTCACAAAAGATATTTTAGTTAAGTGTAGATATGTAATGAGGGAGAGCTTCATTTGCACCTTCATCTGCTGCTCCCACTGGAGAGGGACAGCACATCCCCTTGTCCCCGGGTGAGAGCAATACAGGAACACAAGGCATTCCCTGCCATTACCTGCAGAGCCTTGGGGGCAGAAGCAGAAGCACAACGTCTGCTGGCCAGCCAATTCTGAAAAAGGTAGCAGACAGCTTCTGATGGAGGGGGAAGGCTTTGGCTGGTGGTTATCAGAAAAACCCTTGCTAACTCAAGCTCAAAGTTAGATTTATAGATGATTGAGCTTTCTATAAACTATTATCAAATGCTTCCACTTCCCTTTCATTTCCACATAGTGCTGCTACGTGCCTGGTTTTGGCTATCTAAATGTTAAAGCTGATACCTTTAATAGTCAGAATATTCCCCTCCTCTCCCCCTCCCCCCACCAATAGACAACCCCACTAAAGATAACAGATATAATAATATCATATAGGACTTTCATTGTGTTTCTTCTGATGGAGAAGGTTATTGTTGGAGTTTTGGCAGTCTTCTAGAGTCAGAAATCAGGGAGTGATGAAGGATTTTCCAGGATGTTTGAAAGCATTAACCTGAGCTGTTTCTCAGCAATCATTGTCTCAATCCACAGCTGTCTGTGGTAAACTCCTTTATAGCAAGAACTTCAGATGCATTCATTAGTCAGTGCATAGAGCCATGCCACTCAAGACTGGGTAACCCACATCTTGTATATTACCCACATGTAAAGAATGCGAAAGAGGATGATCTGCTGATCAGGAATTATTTCACAGAGAACAATTTTAATTAACTAATAAACTTCAGAAAGATGTGAGTTTTTTAACAACATTTTTGCAAACAGAAACAGAAATTAGGCCTAGATTTTCAGCTCTAGTGGGACTCCAAAACTAAGGTCCTATATCCATATTTAGGTATCTGCCTTAAAAATCTTCACTTTTCAATGTGCTCTGCACCCAGTACCTCACTTTGATTTGTATTCCAGAAAATCAAGGTCAAAGCAAAGCCTGACTTTCTTTTATCTTCTGTAGATTACTTATTACAACCATGCACTACTGCCTCTCAAGGTGTTAGTCCTCCATTAGACGAAGTTTCATTATTTAAGACCTGGTTTTTCAGTCCTCTTAGCATTTTTTTTTAATATAGGTATCTAGCTAATAGGCTATTATTATTTACTACTTACTTTTGAGGTTGGTTATGCTATATTAGATAGCAAGACTAGGAATTGCACCTTCAAAAGATTTTGGAAGTGTTGTAATAAGAGCTGAAGATGGCAATTTGGATTCCTAAGTGCCATTGACCTTTGGTGTGTAGATGAGATCTTATTTACAGCTGCTCTGTGTGTCCTGCCTGGGCTGACTCTGAGGTGTGTATTGCAGAGGACAAAGTTCAGATGCCTTCTGTCCCAGTTTCTGCCTGGGAGGAGGGGAAGGAAAGAGAAATTGTACGTAATGCTTCAAGGCTTAAGTTACTGTAAAATAAATCAAACCTTGGATGGTGTTTTAAAAGCAAAATCTGGCATTCACAGAGAGGAGAAGGTGCTGGGCCTAGAGTCATATTTGTCATTTTTAAATGCTCACTTTCAAGCATGTCTGGTTTCTAGCCCAGTTTGTATCAGAAGGGATCAATTTTTTTCCCCATTTCCCTGTTCTACTTTTGTGCTGGTATTGTCTGAATCCCAGAGTGAACAGCAATACATCATCCTGCTTCAACATCTGCTAGAGCCCCCTCTCTCTCTAATCTGCCCAGATCCCCAAAGCCTTTCCCACCTGCTATAGCACCAAATGCTCATTATAGAACACAGCTACGCCCTTCACTGTCCTTTCTCCCCGACTGTCAAGGTTAACATGGAACAATGACTATTATTAAACAGGGGCTTTAACAATGTAAAGACAGCCCAAGCTGGGGAAGGGGGCTGTGGGGGGAGAAAAAGGAGCTGGGAGGAATTGGGTAACATGCCAGCTTTGCTGGCAACAAAGATCTGCGAGAAAGCTGTGGCCAATTTTCCAGTCGAAACATGACTCACTGAACAGAGATGCACCAGAAATAAATAGCTTCCCTGTTCTGCACCCAGCAGAATCAGGAACCACACCCTCCTGTGGTTTTCTGTCAGGGTACTGCGGGTACCACTCCGAGCTGCTTGGTGGAGCAGCACGGATAAAAATGGCAATTCTGAAGGAGCTGGCAGCTCTGAGGGTTCTGTTTATTGCCTGACAAACTGAAAATCATAAGCAATTGGAAGACCTCTTTTTATCTCTTTTATTTTATTTTTCTTTTTTTTTTTTTTTTTTGGGGGGGGGAGGGGGGGGGTTGTG
>NDXB01013972.1:0-13938 GCA_002631895.1 Agapornis roseicollis
TGCTCCAAGATTTTGGCAGGCACAGAGGTGAGACTGACTGGTCTGTAGTTCCCCGGGTCATCCGTTGTCCCCTTCTTGAAAATGGGGGTTATATTTCCCTCTTTCCAGTTGTCAGGAACTTCACCTGACAGTCATGATCTCTCAAATATGATGGCCAGTGGCTTAGCAACTTCACTCGCCAGCTCCTTCAGGACCTGCGGATGGATTTCATCAGGTCCCATGGACCTGTGCACATTCAGGTTCTTAAGATGGTCTTGAACCAGATCCTCTTCTATAGTGGTCCCAAGGTCTTCATTCTCACAGTCCCTGCATCTGCCTTCCAAGACTTGGGTGGTGCAGTCAAAGCCTTTGCCAGTGAAGGCTGAGTCAAAGAAGTCATTCAGAACCTCAGCCTTCTCCAAATGCTGTGTAGGCAGTTAACCTGATAGCTTCTGGAGGGGGCCCACATAGTCCCTAGTCTGTCTTTTATTCACAGTTTGCCTATAGAATCCCTTCCTGTGATCTTTCACATCCCTTGGACTTTTGCCAAGCATTTTGACTTAGCACTGTGGGGCATTTTTTATGTCATGCTAATGTGATTAAGATGACCTGTTAATTAGTAGAATATTCGTTAAATGGCAGACAAAACCAAAATGGTAAATGGAGAATTCTGAGCAAGTATATGCATATCAGGATTATTATAGGACTTGCTTTTAAATTTGTGTTATTTGATCTTTGGTTTAAATTCCTTCAAACATTGTACAAAATAATCAATGGCACTCTTAGATGACCCTAAAAATTGGGTACATATTAAGCAACAAAAATAAACCATTTCTGCAGTGCAGATGACTTTTTAAGTTGGGACAAGCAGGCAAGTGTTTTGTGGATAACAATTAAAATAAATCACCCGTGAACAGTGGAAGCAGACTCTCCTTTCTACCTGTACATTTCATCTGCCCATCAAATACTGGAGCTCAAGAACAGAGAAGACACTCAAATTTGGAACCTCTGAGGGTAGCAGTTGAGCAAGGTTTTCTGAAAATAAAATTCCCTACCAGACACAGCCTTTTGTTTCTGGAGCATTTAGGCCCCCAATTTGTTTTCCTTTGTTTCCTTGTATGTCATGGCTCTGACCATCACTAAAGTGTTCAGCTATGTTACAAGCTTATACAGCTTTATTTTGGCATCTCAGAGTAATGCCAAAACATCTCCATGTAATAGACTGACTTTACTTTTGAACCTTGAGCCATTCTTTCTAAATATGTCCTATACCACAAATGTGTCACTACTTCTGTTACTCTTTCTCCACCTTGTATGGTCTTTTCACATGTATTGGTACAGCTGTAATGAATAAGGGAATAAACCCATGTTTGCAGATAATTCCCATAGTCTGGTTGTTTGTCATGTTATAGAAAAGCTAATGCTGATTTTGTCCTTTTCATCTTCAGAAATTTTTGTTTTACTGGAGCTAAGAAGAACAGAAGATGCTGGTTGGGATTTTCCTTCTGCTAGTGAGTTTGGGGATTTGGAGACAAATGAAGAGGTGCAGAGATTTGTCAAGGAAGGTAATAATGAATGAACTCTTAAACATGGTGCTTTGGTAAAAAATGCCTCATCTATTTCTTGGCTATACAAAGAGAAATGTCTAGGGACTATGAAGACAGTACTTGTTATACATTTGGCACTGAAACACTTTTTTGTTGGAATTTGCTTCGTCCAGTTTAGGATTCAGGAAGGCTGAGGGTAGACAGAAATGGTTGACAGAAGAGCCAGAAAAATCATTAATTCATGTGTCATCACACAAGAAAGTTTTTCCGTTTGGTTTATCAAACAGAAAAGTATATTAATTTCAGTCAAAAAATATCTGCAACAAAATAGAAACTTAATACCTGCCTTTTCCATCTAGCTGACAAAGACATAACAGGATCCAATTAGTGGATGTTGAAGCTGAACAAAATCAGACTAGAACCAAGTAATACAATTTCCCCTAAACAATGAGCAGTTAACCACT
Organism: Agapornis roseicollis; assembly: GCA_002631895.1. Classification (NCBI taxonomy): domain Eukaryota; kingdom Metazoa; phylum Chordata; class Aves; order Psittaciformes; family Psittacidae; genus Agapornis; species Agapornis roseicollis. Next base: position 1,991 of record NDXB01013972.1, read on the forward strand.
GGAAAAGTTTAATGAAAATTGTGATGGGTTTTCCATCTCTAGTAGTCTTAACCTCAAGAGATGTCTTTTTTAAATGATGTATTCTAGCTGAACTCATTAGTAGCTCAGGAAATCTCAGGGACTTCTATGACAAAACAGATCAGCCCAGATGGTCACATTGGATGATCTAGCCCTATATTTGGTGAGGACTAACGTCCTTTTCATTCTTACTTCAGCTCTGTCATGGGTTTACCTCATGATCCATTTATTTGCCTATGAGTGCTAACATTTGTGCTGTAAATTACCTGCAGCTGCAGCAGTTTAAAGAAGGGCATAATCGTCTGTAAATGGTATAGTGTGGCAGGGCATCTAGACTGCATAGAAGCCCCTTCTAAAGATGTACAGCCACACGTGGAACTTTATCACTCCTTTGTCATGTTTATTCCAGTTTCTGAGCAGCAGTCTTGTGAATTAACAGCATATCTGATGATTCTGTGCCACTATATGAGCTTATTGGTCATATATAGAAGGTGAAATATTATTTTGATTAGCAGTCTTAGCTCATTTATTAACTCCTGTTTGTGTGTATGATTTTAAATGCACCATATTGGTAATTGGTTTTTTAGCTTGCCGAAAACTTGCAACTTGAGTCTTGGGCTTTTCTTTTGAAGTGATACTTAGTTCTTTAAATAAAAAGTGCAGAAGTAATTAGTAACATTAGCTTACCATTATTTACAGCAAACCAGTTCCCTCTTTCTGCATAGAAAATTAAAATTACATCCTTGCTTGGCTGAAAACTTCCTTTCTGCAAGTAATTGATAAAAAATGCAAATATCCGTTACAATGTCTACTTCAGTCTTCTTGCAGCTTGGGGCAAAACCACATTGGCAGAAGGATAATTTCTTGTCTCTGATGGCTGTGAAGCCCCTGTGAACTTGACCTGAATATGAACTTATACAAAAAGGACCTCTGTGCGGTGAGAAGAACTTGAAAACAGAGTATAATTATGTGAGAAATCTAAAATAAGTTGGGGAGCATGTTTCAATGAGATCAGCATTCCAAGTAGTCCCTAATAAGAATTGGATATTTGTATCTCTGTTGCCACTTATCTCTCTTTATGGCTGATTATCTGAATTTTTCTGTTAAGCTTCCTCCAAGCTGAAACCTTATACCTGATACCAGTCCTTCATAACAGGGTTTCGGTGCAGAATTGGTCTTGGTATCCTATAGTCATTCCCCAACTTCTTTAATTACTTTGATAAGGAAGGGATGTGTTTAAAAACAAAAAAACTAAGGCACCACAAAGGACCTTCTGCTCTCCTGTCCCTTGCTGAAGAAGTTAATAAATTGCACTATCTCAAGAAATCAAGAAAAGGGAAAGCCACAATAGGGTCATGGAAGTAGTAGGCAGCACTGGTTACCTCATCATTGTACCACTGACTAGGACAGAGCTGTGCAAATTGATGACCTTGGTATCAGTACCTCCAATGCTCAGGCATTACCCACAGGAAGCCGTTTTCTCACTGAGCTCCCAAACAGTACCTACTACTGAGGTTATTCTTAATTCTCTTTCATGTTTTCATCAGACCGCCTTGCATGATCTTTGTAATTTCATTGGTCACCATTCACTGAGGAGTACATGCGAGGTGTCTGTCACTCCTTCCTCACCCATCTTTACATCAGATAGCCGCTCGATTATATTTAAACTATTCTGGAAATTTACAGGTAAGCAAAATATCAAATTTCAAAGTATGTCATAGGCCTGAACCTCTTGGGTGGGTGGTCCTGTGTCTGTATGCCTTGGGAACTCCAGTTTTGGATTGAGTCATTTTAAAAATCCTGTTCAACTTTGGAACTTCGTGTAGAGACTTTGTATTAAAGACTGCCTGGCAATTCTCAGTGATTCAGGAGGCTTCAAGCTACCACTGTCATAAGACTATGGCTTAGTATCTTCACACATCCAAGATTGTTTTTTTGCTTTCTCCTAACAGAGTATTGTGTCTCAGGTGCTACTGTTCATGTTGTACCAAAGTCACAGGAGAGACCTTGTAAAGCAGCGCAGCATTTTCTGGTCTATGCACAGCTATACTTTGCCATCATTTACCCCTTTCTCATGGGCACCTGAAAAAACATTTGATCTGTGGCTGTGGGGAGGAAGACAAAACATTCTCCATCCTCTTTTTCCAGTTTTGCTCGCTGTCATTGGGTGGAAGGAAGAGTCTCCTCTGGAGGAGCCCAAATCCTTCAGACTTCTGATGAAATTTTCCTGGGATTCACACCAGGCTTACGTCAAAGTGCTGTGATAATGGTCAGCTGTTTGTAGCAGCAATCTGATTGCTCTTTCAGGCTGAAAGCATTCCTGGCTGAGGTACTCTTGAAGGCTTTTTCAGCTCCAGGGATGTAATCTTGTTTCTGCTACAAAATGGTGAGTCTAATCTGCACTTTAAATTACAATGAAATCATATCCACAAACTGACAGGCATTCCCCAGACTATCACACCTTGCGTTTAACATATGGGCTGACTGACACAATCAGATCAAATCATTTTCCAGACTTTTTGCTATATCAACTAGTCATCATTTCTCATTTAAAATTCCTGTAGTGAGGCTGTATTTCCAGTGATAGTTTAGATTCTCATCTGGTGTAAATTATCATAGTTCCAGTCCACTTCAATGGATTTGATAATTTATGCCATCTGAGGTTAAGTATCTGAAAACTCTGTAATAAAAAGCAGCTGCTAATCTGAAAATGATAAGTCCTAATATGCATCTGAGTTTAGCTATCTGAATACCTGTTACACAGCTGCCAGCACACCACTGCGTGCTCGAGAATTAAACTCCTCTGTCCTGCAGCTGAGTCACTGGGGTTGTGTCCTGTATTTTTTTTTAAACAAAAGCTGAACAGATTGCTGTAGTCCTTGGCAGCTACTTTGCTGGGAGACCTGAAAGCCAACACTCCTTCGGCAAAGCCTGTGAGCTTGGCTCTGCTAGAAGATAGTCATATCTTTATATATGGACCATGAACATTACATATGTTATACACATGTAATATTTTAGAGCAGTTAACATAGATTGGTCACTTTAATGTGTTTTATTTTTGATTTATATATTCATCTTCAAGCCATATGAACATTACTTGATGTTTGGTATCAATTTGAACTTGTAAAGAATATGAGATTACATGGATATCAACTATTTATATCACGAATGTGTTAAGTGCCTATCACTACATGTTTGAAGAAAATGTGTCTTCTTTAGTTACAATTCTTGATTTAACTCTCCATGTAGAACAAATCATCACTTTTATATGACTAGAGTATGTTATGCAGTTTTGCCTGTAAAGATCTATTTGTGCTATAAAGCACCAAATTTCCCCTATTACTTTAAAATTAACATGTAGTTGTGCTCTTTCTTTTGGTAACAACGGGGCATAACTATAAACATTGCCTTTTCTATAAATCACATTCAGTTCTTGCTAAGTTATACTCCATCACTGCTACCCAGTGGAGACACTTTTAGTGACTGACAGAAGTTTCCATCCGTGCTCAAAAGCCATCCTTGATAGGTCAGCAAGAAAAAGAGTAATCTTCCATTCCAGCATGTTCTTCAGAAGTTATCAGTCTGACTATCTTTACACCTTGCAAAGACTTTACATTCATCTGGATCTAAGAGTGACTTTTCCTGGCATGCATGAGTAAAAGTATTGATACATGACAGAATGCTGGAGTTTGGAGATACACTTTTTTTCTGCTACATGAAGGTCATCTTTTACATATCTAGGGCTGGTTATTTCATGATTCCTCTGTGTCATTCCCTTCATTTAATACCCTACTACATACTTCAGCTGGTGCTAAGACATAAACCCTCCAATTATGGTGGTGGTATTGGGGGCAGACAAGGGAAATATTTTTGCTTTTCTCTCCATTGTCAAATTTTCTTAACATGTGTTATGATCCACAAATCTAGAGAAACTAAGTGCTTAGAATCCCAAAGTGGGAAAGAAATTTTGGTATTATTTGTCAAGTACTACTATAGTCATAGAATCATAGAATAGTTAGGGTTGGAAAGGACCTTAAGATCATCAAGTTCCAACCCCCCTGCCATAGGCAGGGACACCCCACACTAAACCATGTGACCCAAGGCTTCATCCAACCTGGCCTTGAACACTGCCAGGGATGGAGCATTCACAACTTCCTTGGGCAACCGATTCTAGTGCCTCATCACCCTAACAGGAAAGAATTTCTTCCTTATATCCAATCTAAACCTCCCCTGTTTAAGTTTTAACCCATTACCCCTTGTGCTGTCACTACAGTTCCTAATGAAGAGCCTCTTCCCAACATCCCTATAGTCCCCCTTCAGATAGTGGAAGGCTGTTAGGAGGTCTCCATGCAGCCTTCTCTTCCCCAGGCTGAACAGCCCCCACTTTCTCAGCCTGTCTTCATATGGGAGATGCTCCAGTCCCCTGATCATCCTTGTGGCCCTCCTCTGGACTTGTTCCAACAGTTCCATGTCCTTTTTATGTCGAGGACACCAGAACTGCACACAATAATCCAAGTACTGTACACAATACTTGTTAAGGGAATCCTGGGTTAGTTGCCATGGACAATACCTGTGGCTGCATCACCCAGCAGGGCCTAGTATGTGCAAAAGGAACACGTTCACCCTTCAGAATGCTCTGGAAGGTGCAAAGAGAAGCACAGCAAGAATTATCCAGCTGACCCTAGGTAAATAAAATACCATCAAGCCCAGCCAAAGTGTTCTTGTCTGTAAGTTGGTGGCAAAACTCAAGCAAGTGCCTGCTCAGACTTCCGTTTTCCTTCCTTTTCTCATCCTCCCAGTGTCTTTACCCTCACTGCTGTCTGACCACATATTTGGGTGACTTCATCTTACTGCAGAGGGACAATGACTTCAGTCCATCGCAAACAGCAGCTGCTTTCCAGCTGTTACATTCTTCATCTTTCTGCCATCTTGTTCCTATGTAGTGGCTATATTGTGAAGTAATCACCAAGGGTGAGAGAAAGGGCAGCAAAGACAAAAAAATGTATGGAGATCATTGTTTCTGTGAGCCTGCAGGAAGCCTGAAGTGTGGTTGAACTGGTCTGGTAATATTCTGCCCTTCAGCATTATTTTATGTGTACTCATGGGAAATAATCAGTATTACAGTCATTTTTACATTTAGGGTATACAGATAATTTCTGAGTACAATAAATATTTTGTTTATGCAGCACATATGTTTGAGTACAGCTTTACCTGCTCATGTTAAATGCCCCTTTATTCTTCATGTGCTTCAAAATCTGCTGCTTACTTTTCGCAGTGCTACTATGGATGTATAAATAGTGTATGTTGTATGTTGGGCACAAACATGGCAACACATTGTATTGTTTTGCATGCTGACAAATTTATTTTAATTTATTTGCCGCTAACCAAAGTGTTATATCCAAAACCTCATCTTAATTATGGATATTCAATTTTGCATTTGCTGGAACAATAGGTAGCTTCTTATTTCAGAGATGAGTTTGGATGATAACATATAAATGAGATGCAGTACTTGCAACTTCTCCTCAGGTCTAGCCAAAGGGTGTCCCGAGTTATCAGTTGGCTCCAGAACCCACACAACAAGGATAAATGCCTTGGCAGCAGGGGATGAAAGTACTTGGGCTCCAGGAGGATCTTCAGAGGCAGAAAGGCAGACAGCCTGAACTACTCCACAGAGCTAGTTTTGCAGTCTGTCCCACCTGTTTTTAAACTGTGTAGGCTGGGATGTAGTCAATTGTTTCCTGTTTGGCTATTCCCACCAACAGTCTTCTGAAAACTTAACCCACAATGTTTTACTAAGTTGAGCTAGTAGGATTTCCCCTTCATCTGTGAGAGATTTTGTTCATGTTCAAAGCCTCATTCAGCCCATTCTGGAAATACAGAAGCTTGGAAAGGATTACAGACCAAATCCAAGCTGCCAGTGAGGGTCTTTGATTAGCTGCAGCCCAGGAGAACAGATCCCTTGCTCATTTTTCCACCTTTCTTCTCCTTTTCATATTGCTTCCATGCCATGTGTCTCTACATGTCATCTAGTTTGCTAGATTTTGATATGCTTCCTCGGAAAATAATTTTCTAACAAGAATTATTTTTCCTCTTTGGAGGCGTTTATTCTGATCTAGCGGAAGGTGTCCCTACCTGTTGCAGGGGAGTGGAACTAGATGGTCTTTAATGATCTTTAAGGTCCCTTCCAACCAAACCATACTATGATTCTATGGTTATTTAGTCATAACACAGGATGTAGTGTACTCTAGGTATGCAGTACATGCACCTATCCAGACTAAGACCCAGTACAGGCAAATGCAGATAACCTCCTCGTAAGGGAGACTGTGGCAGCTTTGGTACAGTAGTATGGGCTTTTGTGCACAATGAAAACATTCTTAGCTTGCTTCATATATGGGTGTGAATGCACTCGTCACTCATAAAACTCCAAACCTTGTAGAAATACTGCTTACATAAAAGAGGTTTTTGCTCTCATTCAGCTTGTGGGAGTCACTTCCAACTGCAAAAGCCTTTCTTTTATGTAGAAGGTATTTCCCTTGATGAGTTTTCTACTTGATATTATTTTGATTCCACAATGTGTCTTCTTCTCATGTTATGAAATAGTAAATAAAAGCAGTTAATTTCTTTACTCTTTATGTTTTTTGTACTCTACACAAATGCCTATTGTATCTTAGCTCTGTCTGCCTTCAAACACTGAACTAGTCTCTGTCACTTTATACTCAAGCAATGGATAGTAATAACTTCCAGAACCTCCATATTCTTATTAGGCTTTTTTAATCTTCATAGATGTTGGCTTTTTACTTTTTTAAATCCTGAGTTATGGCACTCCTACTCAGAAAAAGGCATGAAAATCCTCCACATAGTATCCACTTACTTACTGTTACATCTGATCTAGATAGATGACTTCAAGCAGGCACAGTTACAGGCTGTAGCAGGAGAAATCAAGCTGAATTGACCTCTACACTTCTTCTGTAATCAATTTTAAGGTACATTTGCAATTAAAATAATTTGTGTGAGGCAGGCAAAATAAATAACAAATACATTAAGAACATTAAAATAATTTTAATTGTCAAGTGTTTTCTATCGGAAGTCAGAATTGTCAAACAGTTTTGCTTATGCAAGAATATAAGTGTTATTAATATACAAGAATATAAGTGATATTAATAACACCTCCTTTCTTATAGTACACCAGATTTATGTGGAAAGATAAATTTGTGTAGCTGTAGTCTTCCTTGCTAACATTTAGCAACACATATATATACATCTGAATCAGTATAATAACAGAACACATTTTAAAGAGGTAACAGTATTTCATTTGAATTTAAATGTCTTGTTTTGAATAAGCAGCTATGTGATGGAGCTAAATCAGTCAGCTTAACAACAAAGGGCAGTATGCTGATGAATTATGTATGTTATCTGCATTTTCTGCTTGCTGATAATTGACAGGTATCATGGCACCTTCTACAAACTTACTGTAATTATATGCCACATATCAAACACCAACATACATATAATGATCCTCTCTACACACACACAAACACAAGATGTTTTTATATTTTATTTAAAGCTTACAGCATTATAAAATTTTGTTTCTCTCACTCTATTTCCAGCCTGCTTTGCCACTCAACCCACCCAACAGCGTTAAGTTAATAAGATTATTTTAGTGTTAGTTTATCGGAGTCACTCATTCAGGCATTTGCTCTATCCTTTTTGGGTTTGGTTTTTGGTTTTGGTTTGGTTTTGGTTTTAAATAGTTAGGATAAATCAATACCAAAGAAAATTTACTATTATTTGAGATAAATTACCTGCTGTTTGGACCCTTGTAGTAAAATAGATGTCTGAGTCTTTGATATCAAGTTCTTGTCCTTACTGACAGATAAATTTCATCTTTACCTAGTAGCATTAAGTAGTTACAGGTTAAGTAGTCTGGTGTATTAATGGAGCTGATTAAATAGCTAGTTCCTTCTTGGTAGTATGCATTTAATTCAGACTAACTCCACCATAACAAGGACATATTAATTGGGTAGATCTGCAACTGGACTTCTTAGATGCAATGTCTACTGATTAAATTTAACCACTACTACGTATCTTAGCACATGATTTAGAATTACTTTTCTTTTAATTCAGTGCTCTGTCCCTCGGAAGGAAATGAATTATGCTGAGAATTATTTTAATAAACCTGTGATAATAAAGCTGTAATTAAAAAGGAGTCTTTTTGTTACCTTGAAAACCTTTTTACTTATATTGCCTTAAATACCCAAATTTTAATCTAAAAACCTACATTCAATAAATGATATGCCTGGTGTATGCAAAAAGCACCACTGATACATGCTGTGGAAGAGTTCTCACACTCTATCATCACATCTTTGACAGTATTCACTACCAGAGGAAACACACTAAACAAAGCCTCAGCAATTACACAAAGTAATTGTAGAGAAGGAAAATCAGATAAATATCTCTTTTGTTGCCATTAATTTAGACTTGATTTATCAGTTTCATCAGAACCTAAGCCGAAAACACCAAGCTGTGTGGTTCGGTGGATACGCTGGAGGGAAGGAATGCCATCCAGAGGGACCTTGACACGCTTGTGAGGTGGGTGATGCCAAATTCATGAAGTTCAACCATGCCAAGTGCAAGGTCCTACACCTGGGTCAGAGCAATCCCAGGCACAGCTACAGGTTGGGCAGAGAAAAATTCAAAGCAGCCCTGCGGAGAAGGACGTGGGGGTGGTGGTCGATGAGAATATAAACATGAGCCGGCTGCAGTGTGTGCTTGCACCCCAAAAAGCCAACTATATCCTGGGCTGCATCAAAAGGAGCATGACCAGCAGGTCAAAGGAGGTGATCCTGCCCTTCTACTCTGCTCTTGTGAGACCTCACTTGGAGTATTGTGTGCAGTTCTGGTGTCCTCAACATAAAAAGGACAGGGAGCTGCTGGAACAAGTCCAGAGGAGGGCCACGAGGATGATCAGGGGACTAGAGCATCTCCCATATGAAGACAGGCTGAGAAAGTGGGGATTGTTCAGCCTGGGGAAGACAAGGCTGTGTGGAGACCTCCTAGCAGCTTTCCAGTATCTGAAGGGGGACTATAGGGGTGTTGGGAAGAGGCTCTTCATTAGGAACTGTAGTGACAGCACAAGGGGTAATGGGTTAAAACTTAAACAGGGGAGATTTAGATTGGATATAAGGAAGAAATTCTTTCCTGTGAGGGTGGTGAGATGCTGGAATGGGTTGCCCAGGGAGGTTGTGAGTGCTCCATGCCTGGCAGTGTTCAAGACCAGATTGGACANTCTTTCCTGTGAGGGTGGTGAGATGCTGGAATGGGTTGCCCAGGGAGGTTGTGAGTGCTCCATGCCTGGCAGTGTTCAAGACCAGATTGGACAAAGCTTTGGGTGACATGGTTTAGTGTGGGGTGTCCCTGCCTATGGCAGGGGGGTTGGAACTTGATGATCTTAAGGTCCTTTCCAACCCTAACTATTCTATGATTCTATGATTCTAATATTCTTATCCCGTATCATTGACTAAGTTGGTTCTGAGGCTTGCACTTTAGTGAAACAAGTGATCTGATACACTCTTTCTCACTGTATTAGAATAAATAAACTATTAAATATATTTATAAAGCCAGTTTAATCAAAAATCACTTCAGCTCTTCAAAATACGATGCCCTGACACTGGTGTGAATGGTGACTGGCTGTGAACAGTCGGTGATGGCAAAGGGAAGGTAATGACTGCCACCACCTAGTATAATCCCTGTTCTTCACTGAACTGAAAGACAAAACATCAGGAAGGGGAAAAAAACTTGCAGTATTTTTTCTCTAAAGCATGATTTTTATTTTTTTTTTTTTTTTTGAAAGATATCTGAATGTTGGACCTGTCTGGCTTGAGACCTCTAAACAACTGAGTGCAGGTAAACAAGGTAAAAAGCAGAGTGCAGATTTTTCAGCAGTTGTTGGCAAACGCTCATATGAACATCAATGCATCCAATGACCATAAATAAATCCAATTTTCAAAGACTTAGCATTCAGCTGAAGTAAATGCAAAATTTACAGGCACATGTGAACACACTGCTATCAGGCTGAGTGCTAGCTTCTCTACTGCTACTCCAGCATTGAGGACTTGTAGCTGATTCTGCAGCCTTTGGGCTAAAAGTTACAAGGAACTGAAGCCATGATTTAAATAGGAATGATCATGCTCCCTCTTGAAGTTTTATTTTACATTACCTCCAAAGCACCTCGTGCTTCTGAAGGAGGTTTTCTTTCCTAGCTGATGCACACCCAGCTTAGCCTGAAGCAGCCCAGATATCTCCCAGAAGGCCAGTGGGTTCAGCAGGAGAAGCTTTCCAGATGATCTCAGATGTATGTGCACCACAGGAGGAACTCAGGAAAGTGAGCAGGCTGGGTGCTGGCCTGCTAGAGGCAGAGTGTTCTGGGGGCATACAGTAACTGCTCTCAGAGGAAGTGGCAAATCAAAGACTTTTTCCATAAATTGGCTTATTTACCATCCTAAAATGAAGATAATGGCAGGACTGGATCACTTTTGATAAAAACAAAATGTGGAAGTCTTCCACTCTGTAGACTTGTAAACAACAATCAAACATTCAAAACCAAAACAAACTATGATCCCTTTTCATCTTTTAATGGTCTCCACACTTGTCAATCTGCTTAGCATAGCCTAATGTGTTTAGGGCTAAATAATACCCCACTTTCTTCACAGGAGTGGTACGTATTTAGTCAACTAATCTTATGAAATTAACAGAACTACTTCTTTAATTAAGGGGTTCAGGACAAGACCTTGGCAAAGACATTTTCTTGTCTGTGAACATTCTCACCAAAAGTGCTTACATAAGGGCTTATTATTATGTTAAAGCAGAGTTATCTGATGGGTTTTCTTCGGTGGTGATGGGCACTGTTACATCCTATTTGGGCACTCACAGGCTCCAGCTTCCCAACTTTCCATTATAGTGTGGCCAGAAGAGAGAGTATTACATACCCTCCTACCACATCAACAGATGTATCATATAACCACAGATAGGTGCATTCCCAGGCACATCACAGAGTAAGATGCACAGAGCCCTTAAGACAGGGGTGAAATGCCTACTGAGGGAATTGTTGGCCCTGGCATGCAGTGCAGTGTGCAGTTGTCTCCAGTGGGGTTCGGCAGCACCAGTGGGCCCTGAAAGAACATTACCACACTAGATATATTTCATAGAATCATAGTATAGTTAGGGTTGGAAAGGACCTTAAGATCATCAAGTTCCAACCCCCCCTGCCATAAGCAGGGACACCTCATACTAAACCATGTCACCCAAAGCTTCATCCAACCTGGCCTTGAACACTGCCAGGGATGGAGCACTCACAACTTCCGTGGGCAACCCATTCCAGCATCTCACCACCCTCACAGGAAAGAATTTCTTCCCTATATCCAATCTAAACTTCCCTTGTTTAAGTTTGAACCCGTTACCCCTTGTCCTGTCACTACAGTCCCTAATGAACAGTCCCTCCCCAGCATCCCTATAAGCCCCCTTCAGATACTGGAAGGCTGCTAGGTCTCCATGCAGCCTTCTCTTCTGCGTGCTGAACAGTTCCAACTTTCTCAGCCTGTCTTCATATTTCAGGTGCTTCTGTCCCCTGATCATCCTCGTGGTCTCCTCTGGACTTGTTCCAACAGCTGCATGTCCTTTTTATGTTGAGGACACCAGAACTGCACACAATACTCCAAGTGAGGTCTCACAAGAGCAGAGTAGAAGGGCAGGATCACCTCCTTTGACCTGCTGGTCACGCTCCTTTTGATGCAGCCCTGGATACAGTTGCTTTCTGGGCTGTGAGCACACCCTGCAGCCGGCTCATGTTCATTTTCTCATCAACCACCACTCCCAAGTCCTTCTCTGCAGGGTTGCTCTGAATCTCTTCTCTGCCCAACCTGTAGCTGTGCCTG
>NDXB01013973.1:0-17932 GCA_002631895.1 Agapornis roseicollis
AGAAATGGAGCCTGACATCATGGACCAGATGGACTCAGCAGCTTTATAGGGAATGGTCCATGCGCTAAGAAATGATCTTTTTCTCTCTGACTGTGTGCATATGTGGATGGATATATATATATATATATATATATATATGTAAGAGTGATAGTATATTGAGAATGTGGGATCTGAGCATGACATGAATGGTATGGAATAAGGGGTGGATAATGTCCTGGGTTCAGCAGTTGCAGTCAGTTTTTCTTCTCTTTAGTAGCTGTGTTTTGACTTAACCCGGGAACAAGGCTGATCAGGCCGATGTTTTTGGTTGTTGCTGAGCGATGTTTGCCCTGACCAAGGACTTTGTGAGCCTCATGCTCTGCCGGGGAGGAGGGGAAGCCAGGAGGAAGGAGGGACAGGACTGTACTGACAGGACCAAACTGACCAAAGAGGTATTCCATACCATAGCACCAGGAAAGAAAACTATAGAATAAGTACCTGCTGGTAGCTTTGGTCTGGTTTTCGTGGAAGGATTCTCAAGCTTCTTCTTTGTCTGCTCAGCTATCATAGTATCTATGTTTTCTAGAAATCAAGGCAACACAAACCCCCAGTTATTCTTTAACAGATATGATCCAGAATCTATACTAAATTCTCTGCAACACTGCTTTGAATGGGAAGGAGAAATCTAAACAGTCTTCATCCTTGCCTCTCAAGAATTAATGCACTAAGAGAACAAACAAATGGCTATATGGAACTTTGATAAATCTTATTAAAAAAATTAACAACTAAATCATGACAATAGGTGCACCAAGTATAGCCAATATTTATAAAGACAGTAAATTCTGCATATATATTCTAATTATTTATATCACATAAGTCACAAAATATAAATAACAATATCTCTAGCAGCTTATTCTGACAAAAGCAATGAAAAGGTTTAACATCCATGAAATATGTGCTTCATCCTGGTAGGATGAAACTGCTTATCTGTCTGGATTTGATATGATTGCATTGGAAAAAGAAGTCTAATAAAGGGTTTAAAATTGTATTTAGATAAAATAAATATGTAAATCAAACTGAGTAACCCACATTTTTTCAAAGTTGCTGAAGTCAAGCATTTACCTGTAAAACCCACTGGACAGTTGTTGCTGTGTATACAGCTCTAGAAGCCTAGACAATGTATATCAATGCAAATTTCAGGAATAATTTGAAAGTGAAAGCACCTTTTTATCAAGAGGGATGTTTTAGATGTAAACATTGTATGCTTATGTGTGGGGAGAAAAAGGTTCTTGTGATACAATGCTTTATAGATATTCACAAATACCTATTCTAAATATCTAAATATTCCAAATATGTTTTCTTCACCAGGGACTGTAATGACAGGACAAAGGGTAATGAGTTCAAACTTAAACAGGGAAAGTTCAGGTTAGATATAAGAAAGAAATTCTTCCCTGTGAGGGAGCTGAGGCACTGGTACAGGTTGCCCAGTGAAGCTGTGGCTGCCCAATCCCTGGCAGTGTTCAAGGCCAGGTTGGACAGGGCTTGGAGCAACCTGGTCTACTGGAAGGTGTCCCTGCCCCTGGTAAAGGGTTTGAACTAGAGGATATTAAGGTTCTTTCCAATCCAAACTGTTCTTTTGATTATATAATTCTAAATACAGAACATCATACAATGCCATTTTTGCTCAGTCGCATGCACTTTGTTAACCTTTGTTAACCTTTTTTTTTTAAGCTTCAATTAAACATGGATCCAAAATTTGATAGATGTTGGTATTTTTGAGAGACTTGGTTCTAAATTGTCAATATTCTTTCTATATGAACAGATAAATGAGTATGAGATGTGGTAACTGTTGTAAAGTAGATATTATAGGGCAAGAAAATATTTTAAATTGTATCTTCTGTGTAATGCCAACATTTTATCCATCAACAAGGAGCATCTTTTTTCCATCAGAAAGATACTCAGCACTGAAACCTGAAGACTAGGTTTTTAGCAAGCACTTCTCTCTCCATGGCAGATCACCATAAGTGATTTTGCCTACCATCTGACCAGAGATCACATAATCCTGTCTGCCTGAGTCCTCTGTATTGTTATTTACATAAAATGTAAACATAGTGGCTGTTGTTAGCACCCTGCCTGATTGCACCCAGACAATTCTACGTCACTTCAGGGTGGTTGTTATTTTTTTGTGAAAACTCTTATCATTTGATATGTGTCTTTTTAATGTGATTTCTGACCTTGCTGTATGCCCTAAGCTAAGCAAGTCAGGGCTGGGTTACAAGCTGGATCAGACAGACTGATGAAGAAAAAACCAAGCCAGAATTACAGTGGTGGTATTGATGCCTCACTAATCACTTGATCCAAAGCTTATAGAAAGGACTGTAAACATTTCTTTCAGTTGAGCTTAAGATACTATTTTTTATCCTGAATCAGTATCATATTAGTATTCCAGCAGGAATATAAGAGTTCTTCTGTTGCAAAAGGCACAGTTTTTAGAATAAGATTATACAGCCAAGAACTTAAAAACCCTTTGTAAATTTGAGTGAATAGATTATTCTTCTACACTAATTAATGCAAAAGTGTCACTGATTTTAGACCTTAACCCAGCAAAATGTATTAAAGTAGGCTTAATTTTAAGTATAATAGCATTTTTAAATAGGACTATTTAAGTGTTTAAAATGCAACACATACCTAAGTGCATTGATTCCTAAGTGCCTTTCATGTCCTGTCATGAAAGTGTCTGCATTTAGGAACTGCTGCAGTAAGGCTGTATTACCAGAAAACAAAGACTCCACCACAAGACAGATTTATAACCCACTTAGGCATCTTTAGATTTAAATGTCTGCATACTGATATTTCTAGATGCTTTTTATGATGTTGATAGTGTTTAAAAATTGTACGCATCCACATACAGCATGTGCTACTGAAGTTAATAGGATTTATACTCCTCCCTTAGTTACTTCTATAAATACCATTAGGAATTCTGAGTCTTTTTGATTTGGCTAACAATTTGAGTTCAATATATAAGTAATAAATAATACTTCATAGAATGGTTGGGGTTGGAATGGACCTTAAGGATCATCTAGTTCCAACCCCCCTGCTGTAACATGGTAGTGTGCAATGTTTTCCAGCCATATGCTTTTAACATTGTGTACCAAGTATAATATGGCAGTGTTGACCACTAATAATCCAAGCTCTGCCATTATATCCAGACTGAATACATCAACTCTATTACAATTTATAAGCTTAGTTTGTCACTAAAGATATGGACAATTTTCTATGACACACATTTTAATAAGGACTGCATTTTACAGGAGAAATAGTGACGCTATCTTGCAACCTGGACGGCACATCAACATGCATCTCAAGATTTCATAAGCAGCTGTATTTTCTGTGTGACAGAGGAGTTAATTGTGCAAGCCTGTTCATGTTTATGGGGATTACGTGATGTACCTACATATGTATCATTGAGAAAATATTACCAGAGAATCCCAATTCTTCCTGAAGAGGATTTATTGCCCTTTTCCCCCCTTTAGAATTGCCTGTCTTGAACAGCTGGTATTGTTTCAAAACATGTTTGTGCCTGTCATATTTGGCTAGGCCAGGCTGAACAATGTTTGCTCTGAGTTAGGCTGATGGAGTGAGTCATCTCAACTGAGATGTGCCTGGCCAGCAGCTAAGCACCTGCACGTCAGATTTGGAGATCTAACAAGAACTGATTATTTTTCCGGTATCGTTTCCCTAGTAACACGACTTTTACAGAGGAAGAGTTTAGAAAGGTACTGACCTTTCTCCAGAGCTGGCCACTTACTTGAAATGGCACTAATTAAAACAACGGAACAATAACTACTGAGTTAATGGAAGTGACCTATGTTGGTAAAATAGGTCACTCCTCTGGCGGCTGGCTTTCTGCAGAGCCCTATAATCTTGTCAGTGGAAACAGACACCAGGAGTCAGAAGATCTGGCTTCTGCCTTGCCTCACTTTTTAACTTGCTCTTTTATCTGGGATGACTCACTGATGCATTCATGCTGCAGGAGGGCTCCTATTTTGAGTAGGCATTCTGAGACACCCTAAGCTCACATTCTACAGGCACTACACACCAATAGATCCTATTAATTGCAGCTGAAAATGCAAATTCCTAGCAGTTTTCAAAATTGTAACTCCTCTGAGTTGGGCATCCAAAAATCTGAATTGCGTAAAATCAGAATGCTTATCTGTACTCTGGGAGAAAGCACTGTGGTAACACCCTTCAAACCCACCGAAAAAGACACTATGTGAAAAAATATTACAAACTAACTTACTTTGTTCTTATTAGAGAGGCAGAAACTAATGTACCCATCCAAACATTTACAAATTGGTAATGGAAGCCTGAAATGGACCCTTCTCTTTAGGGTTCAATCTGTCTGTCTATAGATAGACATATTTACAGTGTTCACTCTTGTGAATCTTCCTGCAAAGGGTTTTTTCATCTGCATAATTGTCTTGCACCCGGGAGGCAGTTTCACATTCTATCCTCATCAAATTGACTGAAGCTGAG
Source organism: Agapornis roseicollis (assembly GCA_002631895.1). NCBI lineage: Eukaryota > Metazoa > Chordata > Aves > Psittaciformes > Psittacidae > Agapornis > Agapornis roseicollis. Next base: position 4,516 of record NDXB01013973.1, read on the forward strand.
ATTTCACGTCATTAAAGTTCCACAGAAAGACCTGCTTTGCTGCTGTTTTCATACAGCACAGGTAGGCTGTGTTTATTAAAGGCGCAAAAAGGATGATCATGGTACCTGAGAATCTTAATGATAGATAAAAAAATTAGTTTAATGAGGTCATACACTGCAGCAAGCTTCAGCTGGAAAGCTTTGTGCTGATGACTGCTTGTATGGGATGCACATATTTCATGCATTAAAAAAGCACAGTTCTCCCAGGGCTCTGTCTTCTGCAGTAGATGATTCTTAAGAGCTCATAAAGCTTTTTTCCATATGTGAGAAAACTCAGGTCATTACAGCATCTGCTTGTGACTATTCTGTGGGGAATAGTATACCTGATTAATTCTTTGGCCAAATCTTTCTTTTAGTTTACATGAGTGTGGGTCCAAGAACTGCCAATATCCACTGGATTTTCACCAGCGTAGTCAAAAGCAGTTTGACCTTTAGTTAGCTCATGCATGTATCTTGCATTTGTCACATAAACTGCTTAAACTATGATGAACAAGAGAATTCCCTCCATTGTGGAATTATAGATGGGACTCAGCCTTGCAAATCTCCTGTTCCTTTTTAACTCCTTGCCTTACAAGATACAGCATTTTCTTTTTGAATCTTCCTGTTTGACAGATTTTTCACGATGGTACCATGAGGAATGACATGTTGGATGACAAACTCAAGGTAGTGGCATCACTTGTAAATGCATTGCATGCAAGATGGATGGTCAGAGTGATTTGAAATATCAGCACATCAGCAGTATCACTTGGCAATCGGATTAAAACCTGTTTCCTTTGAATTGCTCCAGGTATCCTAAAGCTCTGTGGTGCAGTCGTTTCCTAATCCTTTCCCATTCTGAGGCTGCTACATGGCCTCTGTGCACATTTTGATAGCATGCACTTTAAAAGCATGATGGTCTGGGACTGAAGCAGCATGCAGCCGCCTCTACTGCAGGAGTGGGATGGAGCTTAATTCTGAAAGTTAATTGACACCTTCTTTACCCTGCACCCACATCATCATCTCAACTCATAACTTATGGTCTCAGTGCTCAGCTGTCAACAGGGATACTGAATTCACAAAGTAAAGGGATTTTTTTTTTATCCAGCTATTAAATACAGTGAGAGAAAATAAAAGCACTGCCCTCCTTTCTTTAGAAATGCAAGCCATTTGGTAGGATGCAAAGCCTAGATTTTCAAGCACTAAGCAATACACTTGTCAAAAGAGACACTATGGAGATGGAGATTTCTTACAAAGTATCCAGTTGGGAAAACATAGAGGAGGCAGTGAAGAGAAATGGAAGAAGAGGTAATATATTTGCAAGAAAAAGCTGCAAACGTAAAAGGTAGATAGTGATAAGCAAAGGAATGAACTGTAATATGTTCATTCCGGCTCCTGGACATATGATTTGATAGTCATGTAATAGGATTACTAATTCTTTTTCTCATCACAAAACTACTCTGGATTTCTCCCAGAAAGACTCCTGAGCAAATTTAGATCATGTGCATACTGGAAATACCATGCTCTCACTGCCACTCTCAGGCGATGCCCACTTTACTGTAGTGTGTGGTGGTCCTGGTTTTTAAGACCTGGGAGGTTAGCTGTAACAGACTTTTCACACCATAGCTACCCATTTTTTTTCCTCAGCACTAAGTCTGAATGAGAGAAAATAGGTGATAAGATTTAAGCAGTGGAGGCAACAAAACATTCCAAGGCAAAAGTAGCATGGGACAGACATGGGTGAGGCATGGGACAGAGCTACAGAAAGAAAAGCTATAAAGTTGCTGTGAGGTCTGTGATTAACATACTTCCTAGGTTCCAGTCTTGGACCTTTGCACACTCTCTGTCCACACATCCTTTTATTTTACCTTCACACAAATTCATCTTGGTTTTAGCTGTATTATGAAATACTGTCCATGCCTTTCATCTCCCAAGTCAAAATGAAGGAAAGAACAAAAGGTTCACAGGATACTGTCCATTTACCACTTGCAGCTTCTGGCACTGGTTTAGCCACACCTTCCCTCACTCTGAAATCACACAGTCTGCGTCAGGGAGCATCTGCTTCTGGGGACAGTGAGTAAGGGAAGGAGATGCCAGTCCTGCTGTGATCTGCTCTTTGCCTCACACCTTTGGCTCTGTGCCTGTTCTTGCCTAAACAAATATCAGGATCAGACCTTTGGCCTGCACCATCTGTGCTGATGAGGACTTCAAGCATTAATCACAGTATTCAAACAAGTCCTCCTTGACCAAGAAAAGGCCAGATTGCACCTACTATGCACTGGCCTATGCCAGGGAAATTGGAGAGCTTTGTCTTGATCAGAAGTGGAGCTGTGGAGGCTACCAAGTGCATATGTGAGAGGCAGAACAGAATAGCTATTACATACATAATCCTTAGCATGCAGAGACAGAGACATGATGAAAATCATGTCCCCTAAAAATAAGGGACTTTCTGCTTCTTCCGTTTATCCTGCGGCCTCAGGGGGAATTTCATTCTGCCTCAGTCTGTCTAAAAGAGAGTATTATAATAAAACAATATCCAACAGTAACTTTAGGAAAGGACAAACTGATGCGTGCATGTATACCTTGGCAATAGCTTACCAGTGAGCCATCCACCTCCCTATTGCTAGTGCACCTAGTTTATTGCTAGTGGAATCCTGAAGTTTGGCCTTCTTTCCAGTTGTCCATGGAGAACAAATGATGAGGGGGTAGAAGAGGTAAATAGAGACATCTGTTCATGTCCATTTCTAACCAACACAATCTCCTACTCAGTCATGGGGGAGAGTGTGGATTCTAACAGTGACTCAGAGCCAAAGGGAGGTGGTGTGAGAGATGGCTTTGGTTTGGTCTATACAGGGAGGCAACTGTGACTCAAACACTGCATACTGATGAGCTGGAGCAATTTCTCCATTTCCCTCCTAATTAAAGGCAGGGTTTGATCCCCACCCAGTCTGCACTGGGCTGTGTGTTATACACTGGCTCCAGTAAGTAAAATGCTCTACAAGGAGGTGAAAAGTGGGATCTCCCTCTGAAAGAGCAAAGCTACATAGTGCTTAAACTTAATTTTCTTCCCACACTTTGCTTCTTTTCCAACTTTGTTCAGTTTTGGAAGATACAGAGCCCTGATTCAGAAACTGAAAACAAAATTAGCAACCTCAATCATGTGATGTGATAAAATATGCAGTATCATGGTGAAGCTTCTATATCTCTGTGAGAGAGGGAAGTAGTGATGGCAAAAGTTTGTGCTTCGTGTACCAGTCAGTAAGTGAGAACGCCACTCAAGAATACAATGTGCACATAACTAATTTGCATTTCCAGGGTAATAGTTCATTGGATAACACAACTTTCATTTGGTTGGGGTGGCAATAGATAAATTTGCTCTAGTAAGCATCTTACATCAGGAGAATATAATCAATGTACTTTTCACAAAGAGTTCATACCTACACAGTGGTGCATCTTAAGAATTCCTCCAGCATCTCTCAAAGCTCTCTTTTAGTTATGGTCCACTAGGCTCTAATTAAAAATATTTCCTAGAATGATTCTAAAAATCAGTCATTTTGGTCTTATTGGTGGGAGATGTTTTACAAATGCATCTGAACAAACTGGCAGGAACCATTTGTTCCTACTTCTAAGCTGACAACAATGTTGTTAAAATGTATTACAAAACTATAGTTTACTTTACATAATTATTACAAACAGAGCTTTTACCAGGATGGTAGTGGACTGGTATGTTTTCATTTTAAAATTAGCTAGATAGCCTGGTGTATGCAGGAAAAGGCACTCAGCACACAAAAAATTCCTCTTTGTGTGGTGTAGACAAATATTTTCCTTAATATTTATCTGCCCTGTGATAGATGGCTTTGCTAGAAAAGCTCTCACAGTGAATCTCCACCATGACACTACTCCGCAGATAAAAGGAAAATGAAGAAAAGTATGGTATTATTCCCAAACTAACATTCAAACAGCAAAGTATCTACACAATGCATTCCTTATTCTGCTCTGCTGAAATCAAAGTGAGTGGCTTGAAAAACACTTTTTCTCTCAAAGCATCATGAAGGATAGAGCCCTTTCAGTTCTGCATGGAAAATACGGTATCAGCTGTTTATGCAACAGAAACAGTCCCAACACCATGAATAATGAAATATTTTATGCTGAATCAGTCATAACTTCTCTGAAAGTTTCTTCCTGCTTTCTTCTGGTCATTATGTGGAGAGTTTCCAACTCTTTCATTCCATTCTGTCACTGCATCCTTGCCAACAGCAATCACTGTTTCAATAGCTACTCTAAGTCCCTCCTAATATTCAGCCTACTCAGTGATAACAGCCTGGACTTCTGGCAGGCTACAGCAAACAAGGAGAGTTCAGCTGTTTGGGCAGCATTTGCTGACAACCAACACATAGGTGGGTAAGTTGATACTACAGTTGGATCTAATTAATAAGAGATCCTGTGTCATATGATTAATTACCTTATGCTTTCTGTACCAACAATGTCCATTAATTTAATTGCAAAAATGATATTAGAGCAGCTTTCAATCTTCAGAAGGCAGATAGGCTTTCTAGAAGGATTTCTGAAAGCCTTTCAGCAGGCTAGACATGTATTATGAGGCCTTCACTCCACAGAAGAATTTGTACCCAGTACAATAAAATACAGCATTCATAGTTAAGGAAGTAAGGAGTGATGAAAAATAGTGGCATTTTGCCACAGCAGGGCAATTATCACAGATGATGCATTTCAGCTGAACATGGTTTATATCAGTTACAGCCTGTCTTTAATGCTTCCAGAGTTATACTTTCTGAATAGATACTGTAAAAGGTAGGCAGTACTTTTTCTCCTGGCTTTCTGGGTTCTTAGTTACATATTTAGCATATGGAAAGATTTCAAATTTCTATTTAATATTGAATATGTATATTAAAACTTAAACTCCCCCCTCTTTGCATTTGAATGTATGTGCATGTGTGTTTTTCTTGCACCATGCTGCAGCTAGATCCTTTGTAACTTAAACCTAAACCTAATAAAATCATTCACTGCAGCAGCAAGATACTTTCCCCTAGAGTAGGATACAGTGATGATGACATAATGCTGTGGTTTCCAAATCCCAAACCAGCTGTTACTGGTATATGCATTCAAAGTCACTGTCTCTGCATCTGTGCGAGAGGCACAAAAGCATGTGACTTGACTGAGTAAATGATTTATTATTTTAAATGTATAATTCAGGGACATAGTTTATGCATGGCTTCAGCCACAGAGTGGGGAAAAGCAATTTAGGCAGCTTCATACTGTAATAGAACAGAGAAAGGATATAATCCATCTGCACAGACCAGTATGCAAAAAGCTGCCCATTTTAAAAATTGTTTCTTCTCTCTGCCAGTCATCCATACTAATTCCTTTATCTGCTATAAATAAACACAGCTGGGCATCAATTCCCTAACCTAAACTGCACCGGAAACACAGCATTACTGGGTATATTATGATGTAACTTCTAGTTGAATCAGGGTGGCAGTGAAACTGCTGCCATGCTTAGGGATACTGCAAGAAGCTAAGATTCTCCAGTGCTTGCTGTTCTTGAATCTTTGACAGTATTAGCCCAATAAATGAAGGGCAGTTTTAAAGCAATTTCTTAACAGCAAGCCTAAAAAAAGAATACCACAGAAGCAACTTGAGACCTATGAGAAAGCTTTTTCCACTACAGTAAGTTGCTTTGATGGAGTACAGAATCCATCTCTTCATAAATCACTCATTTGCAAAGCAGAGTCTGGATATATCAATTGATAGTCCTACTTTAAATCCAGACTGAATCAGACTTCTGAACCTAATCCCTGCCTTCCGTACTGTGTCATCATGGCAATTTGTTTCCAGGGATACAGTATTTATTTACTCTAAGTAAAGCCAATGTGAATGACTGCCCTGAATTTTAGCAGGAAAAAATGCATCCCTAGTGTAATTCCATTATCTGAGTGATCTTGCATCAGGGATGAATTTAGCTTATGAAGTTTTGGTACAAGACTATCAGTGAGGGCAATATATGCTCAAGCTGTATTATCATCATTTGTAGAATGCCACTGAAACCACTGAGCTTGTAACCAACCATTTCTTTATGTTTACCTTTCTTTAAATGTATAGTTAACCAGAGAAGTGAACAGCTGAACTGTAGCAGAAGTAGTAAAAACATTGTAAAATTCAAAGACTTCTCACAGAAAATAAAGGTATAATCTTAGTTAGAGCTATAATGAATTCTTTAGAGAAGAGGTGCAGTCATGAACTGAATGTGAATTATGATACACTGGACTTTTGCAGCCAAGTGATTGATAATCCATACAGTTACAGTTGCATGGATAAACCATGTACGTATCAAACAAACCAGCAGAAATCATTAAAGATCGCTGCCACTCCCATCTCTGTAATGGGCTCATTTATTAAGCTGAGAAATTTCCCTGATGTAAACAAAACCTTTTCAGGCTAACCCGGACCAGGTTTGTGTAGAGCTTATGCAGATGAGCCCTCCTGTAGCTTTGCTTGTTTATGTAGAAAGGCTACCAACAGTTAACAGAAAAGTTTGTAAAAACCAAAAGAGGTGTGTGAAAAAGCAGAACAAAACAGAACAACACCAGGCTGTTCCAACATCCCTCTTCAGGGAATTTCACAAAGTCTGCATAGCCGCAGGCTCTAAAACAGATCCAGGAGAAAGTGCTTCAAAAACTACTCCTGTGCCAAGATGTAATGCTTTCCATGGGCAGGAGGAGTTTTATTTGGTAGAAGACTATAGTGTTAGGTCCCATCTACTCTACTTCCAAGTGACAGATGAAATGTACTGAAGTGCTGGAGTCTTTTTAGAAAATGCAGGTACCTAATCCATGTCACTATAACTGAGCAAAACACTAATCTTCCCCTGACATTAAAGACATTGAAATCAAATGTGCTTCACAGGTGTGAAAGTGGAATAATCTTCTGATAAATAACCTTTCCTTCATTTGATGGAAATATTAACGCAGTTTGGAATTCAACATTGCTATAATGAATGATGAATCATTTCCATGTACAGCTTTAACATTTTGAATGAACAAGTCTAAAACAGGATTCATAAAAACAAAAAAGAAAAGATAATTACCACTATTGGTAAAGTAAGAACATAGCATTAATAACACTATTGCATAAAGTATGTGCTCTCACCCAGATAGGAAACCCCTTCTTCTGGTGTGATTGTTCCATATTTAACCATCATCTTCACAAAATCAATTAGGGTTTTCATAATAGTTATCAAGGTCTCTTTCTCTTTTGCCTCTGTGTCTGCATGAGGAGATAAAGCAAAACTAATCAGATCTCAGGTAACTTGGAAAACTCAGTTCTGCAGATTCTGCACAAACTTAATGCATAAAAAATTACCTACTCACTAAAGTAAAATGCTGTGCTGATTAGCAAAGAGAGCTTCTATATATGTTTCCTTTTAAACTGCTCCTGCAATGTACTGCTGGGTATACTTTAAAACTTCAGGGCTTGGTTCTTCATAGCTTTTTGTCTTGGAGGTCTATGTTATGGAAGGCAAATGGTATGAATTCCATTTTACAGATAAGAAAACTAAACACACTGAGATGAAGTGACTTGACAGAGTTTGAATTGCTGGTCAGAGGGCACATATAGGCTCTGTATTGAGGAAGATAGCTCAGAGATCCTTTCGCCTGTAAGATCCATGAGTTCAATTACAAAAATACAAAGTATCTCAAATGAGATTGTTAGCATGCACAATATCATGGCTTAGGTACTGGAAAAACATAATATTTCATGGTTGGAAGGATCCTGACTCCAGGATGGGATACAAAGAATGATTTTTCATTATAAAAATCAGTCTTTCTTGCCCATACATATCTCTATCTTCACAATCATTGCTTATTAGATTTCTTTTTCCATTGTGTTTGTCTGCTGAACAATATGACTCTCCTTCTGCATTAGCAGCATGAAACTCTCCCATCACACAGTTTACACAAGCTCTTCCTGCACCCCAGGTTGCTGCTGAAGGACCCAACAGAGCCAGGAAACACTATCAGGCAGGGACAGTCAGAAACATACTCCCAGCCTTGCTGAGGGTCAACCCCTTTAGAGAACTGCTCAGCATGTTTTTTATTGCTGCCTCCAATTTAACAAATATCTGTAGGATGCAACTGAGTTGAATTCCTTGCCCTCCAGCACAATAAAAGCCGGCAAGTGAACAGCATAAAGCAGGAGACAGGCAGAGATGTGCAGCCAGTGGGACCTGGTTTGATTTGCTTGATAACCTGTTATACCAAATATGTCTTTCTGCTTTGTGAGTAGAAAAAGAGAAAGAACAAGCATACAGAACTGCTATGGGAAAATGCAAAGAACAGGAAGAAGAGTATGAAGTTTGTAGATTGGACTTGAGCAAAACATGGCCTCAGGTTCTAGCTCTCCACTCAGGTGTTTGTGAGGACAGTTTGAAGCAAGATTAAGGCTCCTGCAGGACAAGGAATCTACAGAACAAATTGTTGCTGACTGTGCTGGAAAGAGCAGAGATATGCTGGCTGCAGAGGGTGAGAGTGGGTGTGTGGCAGAGCATGCTGACAAAGGGGCTGTGGCAAGGTGTCACAATCTTGCCTGAAATAACTGGAAGGCAATGGTGTCTAGCACCGGAATAGGAAGAGACACGCAGGGCTTTCATTGCAATAAACAAGAAATCTGTGGTTTGCGAAAAGGCTGGGTGGCTCAGACTCATTTACTGGTACCATCACTGGGAGAATTCTGCTGTGGCTTACTCATATCTCTGTTGGCTTAGAAGACACAGATGTTACTGGAAAGATTTCTGGAGAAAACAATTTGCCAGTTTTTCCATCAAGCCATTATGGGAATGAAAAGAATTCAGGACTCCTGAATCTCACAGCACAAGATGGGAAGGGCTACCTAGGTCACACAGTTTGCAGTTTTGAGTGCTGTTCCTCCCAGTGTTTTGCCATACTCACTAATCATTAATTTCTGCTACTAATCATTAATTTCTGCTGTGCATCTTAGAGAATGCTTTTAAAGTACATGGTCTTTTGGCAACTAGAGCAGCTGTGGGGAAGGGAAAGCATGAGAACAAAACAGAGAAAATGCAAATTTTATAACTTTTCCCCTGATTATTCCTGGAAACACACAATGAGCTCACCTGAGTTGAGGCTTTTTAATAATGCATAAAAGTTTGGAAAATATTGGAGGTCTTCAAAATTATCTTCAGAGGGCAGCTCATTTCTTCTTTCCAAAATATTAGATGATGACCATGTGTTATCCAGTGTATCATCAGTTTCTCCATTAACGAAACTATCCTGATCAGCTTTGCTTGGTATCTTCATAAAAGACATTAAAAAATAGTGTCTATAAGCACATCACTTTTGGTGATAGAGTTAATAGAGCAATAAATAGTATCAGTATCTGATGCCAATATTTTCCTAATTATCAGCTGAAGACTATACTATTTTCTCAAAGTTATTTCAATTTGGCATTTGTCTTAAACCTCAAAGTATCTCACAATTCATTTTTCTCTCCAATGGAATTTCTTTAAGAACACCTTTGTTTCCAGACTGAACCAATTTTTTCCTAAAGCAAAGCAGTGTATTGTTCTGCTTGTACATTTGGCAGATGAATCAAAATCAGAATAAGTTACCACTCTTTCCTGTTGCTTCTCTTTTGTATCACTCTCTGCTCTGCTTGGAGGGTAATCAAAATCTTCAGACTCCTTCTCACGGTCCTTTGCTTCATTTGCAATTAGCTGCTGTAAAACCTCTGCCACCTCATCTTCCAGGGTATAGGCCTGACTCTCTGTGATCTGTTAAAACATTTGTGCAGAGTACTTACAGAATAATGTGGTTTTTCTAGATTAATTGTCAATATGAAACTTGAGATTTGTAAATAGGTTGCTTCAAATATGTTTGCTTCAAAGCTAAGCACAGACAACTTAGGTTAATACGTTNTAGAATAATGTGGTTTTTCTAGATTGTCAATATGAAACTTGAGATTTGTAAATAGGTTGCTTCAAATATGTTTGCTTCAAAGCTAAGCACAGACAACTTAGGTTAATACGTTTACTGATGGATATGTTTATACATATAGACATATATACATGTCTATATTCTCATAAAGATATATATACACACATACAAACACACATGAAATAGGTGGGTATATATAAAAAACACCCACCCACCCATACAGCCTCCAGTAGGAAAGCAAAACAATGTAGGGCTTGACATACATGTTAAGAGTCCAGCTCGAAAGATGGAGCTGCAAGTGCAGTACACATGTGTATATACTTGTGTGCATGTATAAATACATATGTTCTGCAACATATCAGTGGGATTCAGCATGCAACAGCTACTTGCAGAATCTATTGCAGGAAAGATAAGGTTTGTATTTGAAACTATAAGGAACCCATATTGCAGTGACTAAAACCATTGAGACATCTAGAGGTGGGAGATAAATTCAGTCTTGCTAAAAATCTGTAACAATGAGATATGTATCCCAAGCTAACCAGCACCATTATATGCTTGCTGATGACAATAATTAGTAGGTGGATAGGAACAGGCTCAGGCCTTTCCCTATAAGCATCCAAAAGAAATTAAAAATACAAAAGATCTCTATGAGAATGAGAAGAGAAATTACAGGAAAAACGAGAGCAGACATGGGAGGAGTGCAGTCAGTGAATGTTTTCTCAACATCAGAAACATTCTGCAGCTTGGCCTATTTTTTTGCAAAGCTATCACAGGACAAAAATATTATTGCAATGTGACTAAATAACTCAAGAAGCTTGCTTAGAGCCTAAATCCCATTCATTTTCACTCAAGTCAGCAGGACACAGTGCTCATCCAATTGCTTTTTAAAAGCGTATTAAACCAACCCACAAACCAGCTAAATGAAGTGTTAAGAAGATACTTACTAGACCCAGATTTAGAAGTTTTGAAACAATCTTGTCAAACACTCCTCTGTCATTTTCCTCGTAAATTCTTGCAGCAATTTTTTGTACAATGTCTTCAGCAGTCAAAGGAGTGCCATCTAATTGATGGAGACCATCTGGATCATCTGAAAGGATTACAGTTTAACTATGTGCTGAGTGTCCTAACTCATTTGGATTAGACATCTTGTAAAAGAAATATCTGCCCACATCTTTTCCTCTTCAGAGCAGACCAGCACTTTTTAGACACATTAGGAATATACTTTGATACACACTTTAGAACCCATTACATCACTCCCAGTAAAAAGTTCTTTGTGTCCATTTTCCACACCTGAAAAATGCCTTTCTGACTTGTTCTTTTGGAAGAGCAAAGATGAATGTCAGGAGTATACTCTCCTGCTTATAGAAAAAGAAGGTAAGAATGAGAGAATACTGCTCACATGTCTGCTTATATGCATCTTCCTGGTACCAGCTTCCATTGTATGACCACTTAGATAAAAACTGATCATGACAAAACAGCATACTATCTCCCTGTTTGGATTTCAGCAAATGAAGTTTTAATTATGTAATCATTACTTATGGCAAATAATATCATCATGGGAAAGTGAATATGATGAGGAAACCTTGGTCTGTGATCAGCATACTTTGATATAATTAAAAAGATCCTGAGCTAAATGCTGCTCACAGCCCTCAGAGGACTCACTTAAACTACAAGTCAATTAACTACTCCTGTAGTAAAGGCAAGTATTCTTTGGCCTTCGGTAACTTTTAGTTTTTAAACCATGACAGATGAAGAGAATTATCTAGCATTGCACAGAACACTTCGAACAAATATATGTGATTTAGCTCTAGATAAAAGTGGATCTTCCTTTCAAACCAGAATAAATATATTTTCATTTAAAAGCATGTCCCATTTTCCTTCCATCAAATCTAAATTGGTAAAAACCATAATGCAAATTAGACAGTTGGAATTTCTTTCACAGAAGAAGACTCTGAAAATCAACAGCAATTCTTTTGTCTTGTGTTTTAAAACCTAATTCTAATATGACAAGGTTCCACTACTGGAAGTAATCGAAACTGCATTCCAGTAACAAAGGCAAGTGAAAAATTCATGACTGCAATCAGACTGCAAGAGAAGTCTAACCTAAAGTTCACCAAAAGATAATTACAGAATACCTTGGAATTTATAGTCCTGTCCACTTTTAGTAGAATCATAGTCATCCACAAGCCTGCGGTTCTTGGTGGAGTCTGCATCATCCATGGCCAGTTGCTGTTCATACAAAGAGCTTCTAATTGACTCCCTCTCCTTTTCATTCCTCTCTCTTTCTGCTACTGATTTTAGCAGATTCAGATCATCGACAAAGGAATAATTTCTGAACTCAGGCTTATTTTCTGGAAAATATATCAATGTACACATGACATAAAATCTTACACCTCTTTGAATATACACCTCATTATGAATATTGCTATAAAACCAGGAAAGATGTTTTACCTGTGGGAGCTATCTTCCTATTCTTGTCTGCCTCAGCTTCAGCAATCTGATATACAAAGATAAAACAAGTAAAACAACAAAGAGGCAGAAAGAATAAACACTAAAATATGTGATCTCTTGATTTATCACTATCAGCAAAAGCCTTAATGCTTGATCTTTACTCTTAGTAAGAAGTTTGCCTTAGTAAGTAGAACATGATTTAGCTCTTCGCACTTTTTGTCAGTTTCATCACACCCTTTGTTCAGAATCGGACATTATGAGAAGCTGCGATGGGGTTTCCATTTAAACATAAATGCCAGTTACATTTTCCCACTTCAATCAAAGCTCCTGCTATATTCTCACAGGAAGTCAATACAAAAGGGCAATACACCTGTGAGTTGCTGGAGCTGACAACCTGCTTTTGGAATGCTGGACAGTAAAACTCTATGTGCCAGTTCTCTATTTTGTATCCAAGCCCATCAATATTTACTTTACTAACAAATCTACTAACTCATTTGTTAAGCCATTAGGATATTCATGGACCTGATATCTGAAGGCTCAAAACATTCTGGAAAATCCAAACCAAAAATCATTGTAAATAATTTTTATTCCACTTACCTGTTCCTCCAGAGGTCTTTCTACACTTAATTGTCTGTTATGTATAGCTTTATCTAGAATAAAAAAACACACACATATATACAGTCATTTATATGATGCATGCAACTACAAGAAGACAGCATGTTTTTTCTTCTAGTTTTCTCTCATAAAACACAGTCTTAAATCTGATGCCAACTGCTACTTCATGTTAAAAAAAATCAGTGTTCCTAGAAGAATGAGAATACAATAAAAAAGTCAAGCATTTAGACAAAGCATAATTGTCTGGGGCAGAAGAGGTTCTGCAAAAGACATAGTACAAATAGAGATATAGACTTAGTAACCCCTTTCTGATAAGAAAACTAGTAAAAAGGAGGGGGGGGGGGGCAGGGAAATGTTTAAGAAGTAAA
>NDXB01013974.1:0-11560 GCA_002631895.1 Agapornis roseicollis
GGAAGAGAAGGCTGTGTGGAGACCTCCTAGCAGCCTTCCAGTATCAGAAGGGGGCCTATAGGGCTGCTGGGGAGGGACTCTTCATTACGGACTGTAGTGACAGAACAAGGGGTAAAAGGTTCAAACTTAAACAGGGTAAGTTTAGATTAGATATAAGGAAGAAATTCTTTCCTGTTAGGGTGGTGAGATGCTGGAATGGGTTGTCCAGGGAGGTTGTGAAAGCTCCATCCCTGGCAGTGTTCAAGGCCAGGTTGGATGAAGCCTTGTGTGACATGGTTTAGTGTGAGGTGTCCCTGCTTATGGCAGGGGGGTTGGAACTAGATGATCTTAAGGTCCTTTCCAACCCTAACTATTCTATGATTCTGTGATTCTATTTCTGTGAACACCAAAGTGTGTGACTGAAAATCAGGACTCAGAATTTTAAGTTAGCCTTACGTGGATGCCAAAGAAAAATTCTAAATTTGAGAGGGCTTTATCTTAACAAGTTAGTGGCATGGATAGAACCTGCTAAAACAGAATGTGTGTCTGTCACTTTTCTTTCAGTCCTATCTAGTCTGTTTCAGTGAGATTCAAGGATATTATTTAATAGGAATGAGAAATGTACTTTACTCATAATTATAAAAAGGGTTAATGTGGAATGTGGAGGTGACTAGATACATTATGACAATAATAGATCACTAAAGAAAAACTCTTTCATGACACATACCATTATTGCTATTACAGACCTGTAATTTGACTATTACTGCACAAAAACCCAGACGAAATGATTTTACAATCATGAGCCCATTAAAGGTTTGAGAATTGTCTGGTTAGATTAGGAAGAATTTAGTTGTGGATAAATGTGTGTGATTTATTGTGCTACTTAAAAAGTAGCAGACACATATACTTGTGAAGTGGGCTGCATCTGTACAACAGCCAGGTCTCCTCTGTGCTGTGAGCGGGGCCTTCTCACCAACGGGTGAACTTTATATTGATCCTTTTATGAGTTTTGCATCTTTAGCATAGTAGAAGTATTTATTTTAACATGCAATTCTCTCATCCAAAGTAGACAGGACATGATACTATTGATCCTCAGGCCAGTCATCCATTAGGCATCCATTAAGATCCAGAGTGATAGACAAATGTGAATTACAATTATTATAATTCTATCAAAGGGCTGCTAAGATAAGGCACAAGTCTAGCTCAGTGAGGATAAGGATCACCTGAACCCCTGAGATACTACTGTACCCACACTTTTGTTGAAATAAAAAGGCCTGAAGCAGTATCTCAGTGTGCTGAGAGATGTCCTCTGGTGAACTGTGTTTCCAAACAGTAAATAAAGCCCCTAGCCCTCTGTTTCACCACTCTGCCAGAGCTTCCCACTATCAACAAAAGGAACCAGAGTCTGTACTTTGATTTTAATGTGCTTTCTACATCCAACACGATCTGCCTCCTGTAGATGCTCCAGAAAGCATCTGTCATCACCACTGCCTTAAGATAGTTTCAGCCTGGCCTGGTATTCTCTGTCTTTTCTTTCTTATTCTGGTGTTTCCTTTCCCATGTTATCATTTTGTCTTCTTACTCTATTTCCCTGGACAAATCTCTGAGACTCTCTGCTGAGTGGATTAATTTTAACAAGTTGTGATGCCATGAGCATGACCATGAGCACATACCTCTGTGATATGGTTGTACTGTAGACACGTTTGAAGGTATTTGCTTAACTGAGCTGTGTGTTTAAAATTACACTAATGAGATTATGGGCAGATGAGGAGCAAAGTTCTTGTTAGTATTTTTGAACTTCATGGCATCCCAGGCAAATTAAATGTGCTTTTCTCTTGTATTTTAACCACACAAATAGATCTTTAGGATTGCGCAGCTGTTTTCCTTGATGGAGAATGTATAATTACCAAATATCTGAACTGTCTGTCTGAATGTGTATGTGGGTCTGTGTCAAATGGGCCCTTGGTATGATGTGCTCAGCTGGGTGAGTTACCTGTCATAGGCTTGGGGAACTCAGCTCCCCCCAGCTACTTACTTCCCTTCCGACACCCACTTTTGTCAATACACCATCTTACTAGCACTCTTGCACATGCTTATTAACCTGGTTTGGAACCTGATTTAACATGACTTTTAGATGGCAATCAGAAGTTTGAAACAGCAGGAGGCTTTCAATTCAGCATAGCAACTGTAAGTTAAGTTGTTGCATCTCTTCAGTGAGAGTCACTCAGAGAGTGTGTGTTCAGTGTTAGCAAACGCCTCTGCTTTACCTCAGCATCCCAGTTCCTCTTACTGCTGTCTCTTGCTTTTCTTACTCTTCCCCAGGAAAGCTGTCCTTTCTGTATGATTTCTCTGCCAGTTCTAGTCAGAATGAGGAGCTGAACCGGGCCCACTGATGACAGAGTAACAGAGTTGCTGGTTTTATAACTGAATTGCACCCACCACAGCTTGTCCTGCAGGGCATGTAAGTAACCCTGGGGGCATGTGTCCCTTGAGGTTGGATGGAAACCCCTTAAATATGAATTCTACTTTATTGCATCTCTTTCATGGGAAACCTGGTTCAGTATTGTTTGCTATTGATTGTTTTGTGGCATTGATTTTACCAATCACAAATTACTTTAGTGATTGGAGAGTTTCTGTTGTAAATACCCACAGACTGCATATCTGGGGTATCTTGTGACTGCCAAAGAAGGCAAAGATGCAGTTTTTTTTGAAGCACAGAGAGAAATATTTCTGTGTTTATAGTGAAATGTAGCAGACCAGCATCGTTGCACAGGGGGATTAAACTGTGACCTGCAGCACAACCCTCATTCGTGTACTTGAGGAGCTGGTGCTGTTGCTGGGTTTGCTGCTGCTGTCAGTGTCTGTAGCTGCATGAAAGCACTGCTCAGCAACTGCAGCACTTTGCTCCTTGGAAGAGAGCAGCTGTGCCACTATCAGAGAAGGTCGGACGAATTTTCTGGGGATGGAAACACCTGTAAGTGGGGAAACAGTGAAAAGTTCAGGAAATACGTGAGGTAGAGCTGGTTCATTTCAGCAGTTAGTGGCCGGAAGAAGAGTTATCTTTCATCTTTCACCTTTCACTTTTCACTGTCCTGCTCGTGAAGTTCCCGGTTAACTTTGCCATCTTGCTGCTTGTTGTGAACACGAGACTGTCAAGTTTTCAGTGGAACAGGATGGGTTTATGTAATTTACATCAACCCAAATCGTGTTGACTTGTTGAGTTCTGTAACCCTGTTTGCACGACCGCATTACCTGTTTCACACTGACAGGGCCTGGCAGGGTGCAGGTCCTATCCTTTCGGACGACTTCTGAAGGCAGCGGAGTGCTGCAGGAACAACCCCAGTTGCGGGGCGGCTCTCTCCCCGAGCACGCTGCCCACGGCAGCAGATTTAACCCCTGCAACGCGTTCGCTTCCGCCAGCCGCGCCCCGGCGCCCCGCTGCTGCCCCAGCACGGCTTCAGCGGGAGCTCTGGCAGCGAGCGACCTCTCTGCTCGGCTGAGCTGAGGCTGCTCCCCGGCAGGGGGGGCCTGCGGGCTGCCGCGGCGCTGGGCGCGGCCTCCCGCCATGGGGCCGCGGTCTCTTCGCAGCCCGCCCGGCGGAGGGGTAGCCCCGTGGAGCGTGGTAGGGGCCGGGGAGCAGCGGGAGCGGGGCGCTCCGTACCGGGCAGCAGGCCCCACGGCCCAGCGGCGCAGCGCGGGCCCGGCCTCTGCCTTCCCCTGCCTTCCCCTCCTTCGCTTGCCTTCCTTCCTTCCTTCCCTTCCCTTCCGTACCGGGCCGCGCTCCGCCTGCGCCGCCCGCCGGCTCTCGGTGGCCCCTCAGGTGCGCGGAGCGGGGCGGTGCTCCCCTCGTTCTCCGGCCCGGCCGCCGCAGCTGCACGGCGGGCCTGTCACGTGGGGTGGCGGCGCTGCTGCTGCGGTCTATCCTCCTCCACCTGCCCCGGAGCGCGGAGCGTAACCCGGCCATGGGGCTGCAGCGCCGGCCGCCGCCGCCACCCCCGGCCCCGCGGCGGGCGGGCCGCGTCGCCAGCTCTCGCGGCTCGGCGTAGAGGAGAGGCGGGCGCGGAGCTGCCGCGGATCCCCCCCACCTCACGGTGAAGGGCAGGCAGCGGCGGCGACCCGCCATGGAGAAGGCAGCGGCCGCGGAGCTCCGGCAGGGCGCGCTGGTGCCGCTCACCGCCATCTGCTTGGGTGAGTGCCGGCCGCCCGCTCCCCTGCAGTGGGGCATGTCCGGGCACGGGTGCGGACGGGGCGGGGTGGGGGGGAGAGATACCTGCGGCCGCGCGGGAAGTTAACGGGGTGGGGGAACAGGATGAGACTCGCTTTCAGACCGACGGGGTTGGCGCGGCCGCGGGTTATCCAGGGCGCCCTGATCGCTGTCCCCGGCGGTGGGGAGGCCGAGAGGAGCCTTGCGGAAACCAGCGGCTTGCCCCTAGGTTTGAAACAGCGGCGGTAACCCTGCACAGCACTGGGGAAAAAAAGTTTATAAGGCATCATCGGTGCCCTCCCCGGCTGTAACTCTGCGAGGCGCGGTGCGGGCAGCGGCTCCCGGCCCGTTCCAAGCCGCCTTCTCGGCCGCGTTGCTCGCCTGCCTGTCACTTCTCTGAGTGGCAGGGTGGAAAACATCACACACACACACGCACACACACACACACCAGTTCTCTGCCATAGGCTGTTCTCCTCCCTTCCTTCTGCTTGAAGCGATCGCTCCCAGCTCTGCTTCGCAGCAGGTGCTAAGTTATGGCAACGTGATGAAGTGTGTTACTGGTTTCCAGTCTGTCAGTCGTTCCTGTCAAGGGAGATTGATTGTTTTTGTTTGGGGAAGCCTTGACACCGATGACAAGAAAAAGTGAGAGAAAGGCCCCACGTATTTAACAGGGGCACATAGAGATGGGGAGCTACTAAAGCTGACTGCTTCGTTCTGTGTGTGCTCAAGGGTTCTGGTGCTGCAGCATTGTCCGGTGCTGGGGCTGCGCTTAACTGTCCGGACAGTTGTTTGGTAAACTGCGACAGCTCCTCGAACTAGAATGTGCTGAAACCACAGCTATATGCTAATAAAGTGGATTAGAGTTAATTTTTAACAATCCCAAATGACAGTTACTGTTTGTTCCAGAAATCATCATAAGTGGGTATCTGTGGCCAGACTGCTTGTTCTATTTTTGTAGAAGTGGAGTTTTTTTATAACATCGTTGCTTGCCTAGAAAATGTAGGAAGTTGGAGTTTGAAAGCTGCTCTGGTTACTTGAAGTGTGTCTATTTTAATTAACGGAAGTGCAGTGTAAAAAGCTATCTAAACTACAAAACAGTTTGAACATCCGTTCTAGCTGGTGTGACTGTTTTCTTGCAGGCTCTTAAAGGGATGTCAGAGATGTGCACAGCATGAGAATAATGTCTGCTGAGTTGCCGATTTAAAGTTAGGCAAGTTTTTGCCATATCTCTTACTTTTTTTCTTTGTCATCTGATCAGACCTTTCTTAAAGCTCTTGTTATCTAACAGAAATAGAGTGATTATTGTTAAAATAACTAATAAGATAATAAAAGATTATGTAAACTCCAGAGCTTAACTGAGAACAGTTCTCGTATTTAGCTCTGGGTAATGCCAGATTGAAAGGTTAGTAGATTTCTACTTTCTATGACTCCCAGAATTTTACTGTCTGGCTGTCATTTTCAGCTGTAATGTTTTACTCCTATGCTTTGCACAACCCAAGTTAGTGGAAGTGGAGAAACATGAGAGGTGGGAAGCTTGTAAAGTGTTCTGGTTCAGTGAACCCATAAGAATATAATATTGCTGCTTCTTTAGGGGTTTTTGTATTTTACTTCCTGCTTGTCTGTCCTTTCCTTTCATCCTTACTTCTGGTTCTTGCTTCTTGCCGTTATTTTCTTTTACTTTTTGCTCTCCTGTAGGCTGTATGTGGTGTTTGGTGTCTCTATTGATGCATTGCCACTGACCATTGCTATATGCGATCTTGTCCATAAACTCTTTCTCCAGAGTCTGGAACTGCTGTTGCAACCATTCTGTTGTAAGGCCATTTTGTTTCTCATTCTTGAGAAACTGTGGAGGACATCAAATAGGAAGTAATCAAAACAGCCTAGCTGTTGCCTCTCCTGGCTGTGGGAAAAACCTGGTAGCTGTCATCTGGTTCGGATGTGCCAAGATGTAAATTTCCCTTTAGATCCAAATAACCGCTTTCCCAGCTGAAAACCTCACCCTGAGAATTCTTTAGCAATCCAAATGAATGGCACAGTAAGTTCCCTAAGGGGAGTTCAAGTCGACTGAACCACTTCTGTTCTTTTCTGACTTTCTCATAAGTCTGCCCAGCAGTTAAGGAAAAGAGCATCTAGCAAACTTCCTGGTATACCTCTAGTCTCTCACTTATTTGTATTTTCATGAGATTTTGTTTTGGTAAGAGACAATAAACCCAGGAGGGGATGGCTGGGCATTCTTTTGGGCCTCTGACACTTTTGAGAGCTGAGTACTTCAGAAAATATTGGTTTACAGCACTCTCGTTGTTTGATTTTGATGGTCTTGAGTGAGACCAGGAGTGAGGAAAACAGATACTGGAAACTGTGAGCGTATTCAGTGGCTGGGAAGGTACCTGTTGTGAAATCTAGACTTTGTTTAAAGAGTGTTCTTGACTGCTGACTTCCTAATGTGAAAGACTTTGAAAATGAGAGCAAGGAACTTGCAACAGCAGCCAAAAGATGTTTTGCATTTGCAAAGGTAAAAGAGCATATTTGGAGTTGTCTTCCTTAGATGTCTGCCTGGCCTGGTGTGCAAAGCTGCCTCTAACTGGCCTTCTGGTTGCAAACTAGGGCTGCCTGACAGTCCTCAGAAAAAAGGAACTTGCCTCTGAGCTGGCTAATTCCACTCTATCATGCCCCTTGTCTTCATGCTACTTATGTCCATTTAAAGGTCATAGGGGTGCCTCATCAGCAATGCAAGGGAACCTCTGCTTGGCCGCTCATGTTCTGTTGCTGCCATTGGGAAGATTTGGATAGAAAACGTGAAGAAAGGTTGTAAAATGGTTGTACACACCCAGATGTTTCCATACAGTACATCTTAAAACACCTCTTTCAGTTGCGATAACAGTTACACAGAGAATATTCATGTACTTTTTTTGGAGCAGAACAGAATCTTTAGTTTTCATAAAAAGAAATGTGTGATTTAATCCCTGGTTAATTTCTTCTTATGTTTATATTACTATGGTTACAGGAATAATGGTACTTTAATACCATGTGGGACAATGTTGTGTCATTGTGGCTGCTGTGTTCCAGGGTTTGTCACAAACAGACGCAATACTCCGTCACAGAGCAAGAGTTAACAGAGCCTAGCAGTTTCCTGGTGCAGGATGGCAGCCTTACTCCTAGGTGCGCTTACTGACCTATTGGAACAGCATGGCGCTGTGAAACAAAGGAAGTCATTACATGGCACGTTGTTATTAGCATGTAACAAATGCCACTGTACATTAATTATGTAACAAAATCAGTGCTGTTAAGGTCCTTTGAACAGTGTGTTAATGGTTATTAACAGAAAGCTGCCGCTCACATGCATTTCTTCTCAAGCCACAGCAAATGTACGCTGCTCCTTCCCTTTTGAGTTACTAAGAGCTCAACCCTGTGACCACTTAGAAGGAATGAGAAGTCGCTGCCCTTGTCCTTGTCATTGCCCTGAAGCTCTCTAACAATGGGTGATGCCAGGAGCAATCATTCTCCCTTGTTTGCAGAGCCTGGCCTCAGCCCAAGGTCCGTAGCAGTCTGTGTGCCTGCTGAAATCGCAGTATGCATTTAGCTCTTGGAGCTCTGACTTAAGGAAGGAGAAAGTCCAAACTGGACATCCAGACATAAGTCAGGGAAGAACTGCTATAGGCACCTGGGCTGCTGCAGTTTGGTGATAATTCTCATCCACTGCTGACTGAAAACCATGACTGGTTTGCCAAACTGGCAAACTAAGGGATTGTTTTTAACTTTTCCTTTTTCACCCCTTTAGTGGTAGGTACTTTTTTCGTCTTGTGCTGGTTTAAGTTTTACCAGAAGGTGGTCAGGGCAAGGGTCATTGTTTCAGGATGTGTTTGGACAGTGTTGAAGACAATGGGGGCCCCCAGCTCCTACAGGCTACTCTGTGACATAAATAGTGTTAATTAGCAGCAGCTTCCCAAGTGACTGTGGGGAGCAGGGATGGTTTCCCTTCCTCTCTTCTCCTATTGTTCATTTTTTTTATGATGTTTTTTGCTAAATGCTGGCCAACAGATTGACTATAAAAAGACTCAGGACTTAACACATGCAGTATAAAGCCAAAGTGGTATGGAATGTTGTAAATTAAGTTTTGGTAACCTTTTAAACCTTTCTAGTTCTTTTAAACACTTGTCATTTCATTAATAGGCTGTCTTTGTACATTATAGAATAGTGCTAAAATGAGAGCAATTAGTGGAATATGCTCTAATTGTTAGAGAAGTGCCTTAAACAATCTTAGTAGAAGCTAATATGAAACTACGTGTTAATGCTGACCTCTGTGCAACAGTGACACAGGAGAAATTTTGTTTTGGCAGTAATTACTCTTGCCAGATCACTCTTAATAATATATACTGTGAGGGGAGACTTCTGAGAAAGTGGAGAGCGTTTGGAAATTAATTTGTAAGTCAGATGTGTGTTGCAAGCACCGCCTCATCCTGTTTTGATTTTACCAGTGGACCTTTTTGAAAGCTTCATTGCCTTTAATTAGCCAAAGTAATCACGTTAGCTTTAGCAGTTTATTTTCAAGGTGACATTTGCCTAAGAGGAACAAACTTTGCTTTATTCAGAGAAGATGTATTTAAAGATAATAATCTCATTAATTATGTTTCAGCATTTAAGGAGGTGAAACGACTAGCTGTGATGATGAATGTTTCAGTGTAATTGTTCTTCTGTCTTCCCCAGTTAAAAAAATCCCATGGAATAGATCAGCAGTTGTTTCTTTTGGTAGCATATTTGACAGATATTAAACTAATATTGTGTGTTGATTTTCCTTTTTTTTTTTTAGTAGCTGCAGTGAAGGATAATTACATGTAGTTGATTACATGACTTGCCTGTGTAGATAAGCAAAGTTCTTGCTGGAAGACTGCAATACATTTATAGTAATACCCCAGCAAACACCTACAACTGCATCGTTGCTGACTGCTGCCCTGTATCACTGGAACCTGTCTGAACATTATTTTTCTGTCCTTACACAGTGAATCTCTTCCTGACTGGGAAAACAGAAAGTGCTGTTACCTCCTTAGGTAAGAAATACTTTCCTTATTTGTATTTACTGTTCTTTTGAGTTGTTACTGTTTCTTCCCCATGCAAAATTCACTGTTTAGCAAAACAGTGTAACCTTTGTCATATGAGAGAGAATAACAGTGATGTTTTAGGAAGTTTTGGACTTTTAAGTCTTCCTAGGGTTATGGACTTCATCAGTTTCACTAT
The DNA here is from genome assembly GCA_002631895.1 of Agapornis roseicollis. Lineage (NCBI taxonomy): Eukaryota > Metazoa > Chordata > Aves > Psittaciformes > Psittacidae > Agapornis > Agapornis roseicollis. Next base: position 9,416 of record NDXB01013974.1, read on the forward strand.
GCTAGAAAAATAAAAGTCATAAGCTTGAGGCTGAGGTCATAGCAAATGCTCATATATTCAGGGGAAACTGTTTAGGCATTGTGCTTGGGAATATCAAGCCAGGGACAGTGGCCCATTCCTGGAGGAGCAGAAACAAGAATGTTAAAAATGTCTCATGAATGTCAAAGTGGAAATTCAACCAGAATCACAGCACTTAGTGTAATTTCCTTCTCTAAAGCAATACTGTGACTTGCTGACATTACAGGAACATTACAGTCAGGGTCCTCTTGGTGATAAGGGCCCTCTTGTGCCTGTCAATCCAGTCTCGTTTGTAAGCATACTTTATGCCCAAACAGGCTGCAAGTTAAATTAAAACAGAAAAAAAAAACCAAATAAGGGAAACGGGAGAAGAAGATATGGGAAAACACAAGAATAATTCTAAGGCAGTGGGTTGATTAATGTGGGAGCTTGAGCATTCAAGTCAACATGGGGGCCTGAGAGAAGGTTTAAATCAGGAAAATGTAGTAATTTTATGATTAAGTAACTTCCTTACATTTAGTTTAGGTGAAATGTGGATGAACCATGTAGGAGGTGGGTTGTTTGTAGCATAGTATTTCAATTCTTTCATTGTTAAAAATGCAGAATGTCTTCCATGTCGTAGCCTGTTCTGCCTGGATGCTTTTGTGTCTTTTGATGGCATTTGGCACCCGTTGGTTCTATGGCATGTTAGTTTACAAAGCATAAATTAAGTAATTATACAGTGTCTGGTCTAGACTGGTGGTACTGCCTCTGCCTGAAATATGTAATAATTCATCCAGTTGGCTCTGCTGCCTTCTAACCCTGTTCTTTTGCTAGAAGTGGAAAGAGAGTTGTAACATTTGGCTTTTATTCTTTCAAGTATGAGGAAGCCCTCAGTGTACTCCAGCCTTCATGTTTTTTTCTTGACACAGTTTTGAGTTACTTTGTCTCCTGACAGTGTGACTGGAGTGGGAGAGAAAAATGATGGTAAGATGTTTGCAATAGTGTGATCCATGTGTAGATTCTCTTGCCTGTGCCTTGAAGGATAAAAGGTTAGGATAATGCAGTTGAAAGGGAGATGTTCCTTAGGAGCCCTGATAAAAGTTGGGAGGAATGCTTCTATCCTAACCACATCCTGACAAAGCAGTTTATTAAAGGTGAACTTTCCGAGATCAGAGGTAAAGAGCAGTTTCTTTTCAGAAAGCGAATAGCAGAAATAAGGACTTCTGAAGAGCACAGGTCAAGCCACCACCTTGGCTGTATTTGTACAACAACTCTAAGCTAGAAAAGCTGCTGCTGCTGCCAGTGAGCAGTCCTCCCGCTGAGCCCCCTCTCCCCAGGTTCACAGTAAGCCAGTTCAGCCTGTTGGTCCAGTGGAGCATGAGCTCAGGTTTTGTCAGATCAGGGGTTGAACCATTGAATGGTTGGGCTTTGCCTTTGCTGGTTCAGTTGAGCAGGGCAGAAGCAGCCTGGTGGAGACTGGATGAAGTGGAGGGGAGCCTTAAATGCCTTTTTTTTTTTTCTTTCACTGTTGTAATGGATCTGCATTAAGCAACTTGTACAAGCTCTCCTTGAGGAAGAACTCAGAGTTTCCTGCTGACCCTGAGATAGCTACTTGAGGAAGTGTGTATCACCAGGCATTCAGTTGTGAGGGAAGGTTCCTTGTGGCGGGTGCAGACCATCCTTTATCCTGGAGCAGATGGTTAGCATTGTGTCCTACAGGACTGGGGTAGACCCTGGGGCAGAAGAGTGTGAAACTGCAGGATTTATTTTTTGCTGGGGTTGTCTGAAAATGTATTCCTGCACACCTTAGTGCCCCATCACTGTCCTGTGCTGGAGCCTGACATCTGTTCTGTTATAGTTGCTTTTGTGAAAATAGGAGCAATCTTATTCATGTAAAGTTTTGGAAACTTTCAAGTATATTTGTGGCATATATATTTGTATTTAACTGGCAGGGAGAATCTACTGCTGCTTACAGTAGAAATCCATTTGACTATTACAAAAAAAGCCTTATTAAGATTTATGCTTGCTTGACAGAAAGTCTGAGCTGAAACCTCTTCTGGCATTTGTTTGAAGGTTGGCTTTTTTTTTTTTTTTTTTTGTTTTATAAAAATTTCTTTTTTATTTTTTTTTATATTTTTTTTTTTT